>JAXBDA010001473.1:0-54326 GCA_036023075.1 Gaultheria prostrata | reverse complement strand
CTAATAAGTACCTTCTACAGCTTTTTAGGCCAAAAAAAGTCAAAGCTTTTCCTATTAATAAGTCAAAAAACAAAAAGCATACTTACTTTTGGTTGAGATAAAACTTTATGGCAAAAAAAGTATATGTCGATAAATCCTGAATTTAAGGATTATTCGATTGATATCGAAGTGGTTGAGATAGAAATTTATATAGTCACAAAAGAATTATTCTGCAAATATAGGATTGAAGTCAAAGTATTTGAGACAGCACTTGCCACCAAGAAAATGCATTTGTTGTACTATATTTATAACTGTTAAATAAGGTTGCAGTGGTAGTACCTCTGGCCACAAAAAATGATTTTTCGATAAATCCTTAATTTACCGATAACTTAGATTGAAGTAAACAAAATGTTGAGATTTTGCATCCTGCAGAGAGAGAGAGAATTTGTCAATAATTTTAGGATTTGTTGGGAAAATTCCTGCATTTGTTGGCGAATCTTACGTCTATCAATAAAGTGATGGTTGTTGGCACGGTTAAGATAGCACTTTCTTTGTCCCATTTTAAATGTCATTTTTATTTTATTTTGGGATGTTCCAAAATAAATATCTCATTTTTAAAAACAACCACCAAAACATGCCAATATTCAATTTTATCCATAAAAGAAGTATTTTTTCCATCCTAATTGGTTTGTCCACTGTTGATAGTCGTGTTATTTTTAAATTGCCTATATTTTTCAATTTACAATGTTTTTCATAAGATTGAAAACTTCGCATAATAAAATTGATTGAGATGTACCAAACAAGATTCAGATTACGTATTTTTTGAGATCCCTATTGAAATTTTATAAGCAAATTTAAATACATTCAACTAACTTCAAAGTTACAAATGTTAATTTTAAAAACCAAAGCAATAATTTTGACTTCTTATAAGGTAGTTACAAATGTTAATTTTGAATATCTAAAACAATAATTTTGACTTTTTAAACTGTTAGAATCTCCGCAGGGAGAACTTATAATCACGAGGCTGCAGTAATTTTATAATCTAGAGGCTGGAATATTTTATTTCCTGGGAACAACTAGATCAATGAGTGACAAGTTGATAAGTTTGAGCCATTGGTTGATTCTTGGCCATTCGAAAATGAAACAGAAGACCCCACTCCTCACATGTGCCTTAACTACTGCAGTTCAAACTTGGCAAAAAAAAAAACACTACTACTGCAGTTCACACAAGAAAGAAAAAAAAAAAAAAACTATACGTAGTTTTGGTTTTTTTTTTTTTTCTGGTTGGGACCTTAATTATTGGTGGTAACTGATCCTATGTTTTGTTTTCTATTGGGGGACAAGACAATACATTTTTTTTTAAGGAATATCGAAGATACATGATTAAACGGGATAAGAGAAAGGTATAAAAAATGATGAGTGACATCACAACAAGGTTGGCAGTTGGCACCCCACTCATCGACAATCAACTATCTCTCGAGACCCAAAAAATTGAGAGGTTGACGAGAAGACAACCAAACAACCAAACACCAAAACCAAAACAACCTGAAGAAGCACAAAGGCCCCTACCAAATTGAAGACAATACATTGTCGCACCAGGAGAAACGAGTGGCTCTGTTCTGCTTTTCAATAATAGAATCAACTAATGTGTCAACTATCAATAGCGGATGCAGAATTTTCATAAAGAGAATAGGGAGTATTAGAGAGGTCATGATAATATTTTAAAAAAATTGGAGGGTTTTTATTAAGAGTTTGAACAGTTAAGTTTAGATTTTTCAGTGTTTAGAGAAGTAATTAACGATAGTATTTGTACTAATTTTGTAGAAGCTTAAGTGCTATTTTTCTGAATATACAATAAAAAATAATATAGAGCACTTCATAATTTTTTAAATTTAGGCAGCTCCCCCCCTCCTATATAGAGATAAGATGATTTTTGCATTCTCCTTGTATCCTCTTGCACTGTTGTTGGTTGGAGTAATATTTATCCTTACACTTGTGAATTTATTCATAACTTTTTTTTTTTTTACCTTCATAGATTCAAGACGACAATACTTAATTTTTAAAATTTGACGTCATACTCGTAAGATTGCAAAAAAGAAAAGACAAACCGAAAGAAAGTTGGCTGGCGTTCAATTGAATCCGAGTTGAACCTTAGGGGGTGTGCCACTAACTTGGTTTTTTTGGTTTTTGGCATTTTAGCTTTTTTATGTGAGAGCTCGAAATACGCGTTGGCTTTTTGTGATTTTTTATATGATATATTGTGAGGGAATGACCGGTCTCGAAAAACGTAATAAACTGACTTTTGGCTTTTTGAGTTAGTGGAACGGGGCCTAAAAGACCATGTGTATGTTTCTGTATATGTTGGTAGACACTAGAGTTAAAAAATCAAGAAGTATCCAAGTTAGGTGAGTACGGCGGAGCGTAGGAGGAGGGGGCATTTAGTTCTAAAAAAAAAAAAATTACTTCTAATTTCTAAATGAAACGAAATCATTTATTTTTGGATATTACTATTATTTTTCACTTATGACGGCATTTTGGATATATTAAGTATGTTGATGGATAATTAATTTATCAAAATGTGTACTTTTTTTGGGTATTAACAAATACTTAATTAATGAACACGTCTATTTTCTGGATAGTTAAGTACTTTGATAAATGCAGTTCAAAAAAGTACTTTGATAAATGATTAATCTAAAAAAAAATTATTAGCAAAAAAAAAATCTAATATTATTTGTATTATTTGTAATATGAAGAATAAATTTAGATCGAATGTAATTTTTTATACTAAGTATATCATATCTGTATTTTTAGTGCCAGCTCCAGCTTAAAATCTGGCTTCACCATTGAGAATAATTAGTTTTTAATTGTAGTAAATAAAAAGTTAAAAATTTCAGTCTTTTCGCGTTTAGCCGCTTGCTTATCACTTTTTTGCTTTCTCCTTCTCGCATGCTGAGTGTTTGGCCGCAACACCAAGAATCTGTTTCTCCCAAAACTAGTTTTTTATTTCTGATTATAGAGGTAAGAAGCCAAAAGGAGGCCCAAGCCTACTTTTCAATTTATACTTCTGGTTTTTTATCACTACTACTTTTGCAAAATACATTCTGCACAATATTTCTCTTAAACACTCCTTTCAGATTCAAAACTTATTCTGACTGTAATCCAAAAAACCAAAAAGTTAAAAAATAAAAGTGGCAAAGTAGGTTCCCAAACACCCCATTATTATAAAATAAGTAACGAAAGATATATGCTAGGCATCAGCATTTGTTTTAGATTTAGGGGGTGTTCCGCTAAGATTGGTTTTTTGGTTTTTTGACTTTTTTATGTGAGAGCTCGAAAAACGCGTAGCTTTTTGTAGTTTTTTATGTGATGTATTGTGAGGGGATGACCTGTCTCGAAAAGCGTAATAAGCTGGCTTTTGGTTTTTTGAGTTAGTGGAACAGGGCCTTAAACCTCACACTTTAACTAACAAAATTGACTTTTGCCGAGAAAAAAATGGAATAGAAGTACGAGGTACTCGTCATAACAGCCTTGGAAAACTTGTTGCAACTTTGATACTTCTCGAGCAAGAATTTGATGTAATGTTTCCTTTTGCTTTCATCATTTATTTCCAATGACTTGACTCTCCCATTTTCCTTCGGGCTGTGTTTGGATGACCAGAATTCTGAGTAGGAGTAGGAATATGATTACCAAGAATAAAATTCTCGGAAATTTTCTTGGGTATGAAGAGAAATATGATTAATGCGAATCGAATTCCTAGGAATTTGATATCTTGAGGAATTGCATTTCGATGTTTGGATTAATTCAATAATTTTATACAGGAACCAATTATTTTCAAAATTTATTAAAGTCAACATTTCATTTTCTTAATGAATGAACCAAGAATTTGAGATTCCTATGGGGTAAGGGAGGGATCAAATCCTCACTCAGTCTGGGAATATGATTCCTAGTTGAATATGTTATCAGGAATCACATCACATTACTATTCTTGTCTCTGTCAAACGTCAGAATCTGAAAAGTCCGGCATCACATTCCCGTTCCTGTCTCTTTCAAATGTTGGAATAATGGGTACACATTATCATTTCCCCTTGAGATTACTGTCATCCAAACTGAGCCCCAGGGAAACCCTTCTACAAGTTGAATGCTTTTTCTTCCTTTTCAAGTCTTGGCCTTTATTTTCTGAGTGGAACACTTTCTATATGGGGAGCAACTTTTTAGTGCCCGGAGCATTGGGGGCATTCAGTTCTGAAAAAAAAAATACTTCTAAATGAAACGTAATCATATATTTGGGGGGTATTACTATTATTTATCACTTATTACGGCATTTTGGATATAATATTATTTATCACTTATTACGGCATTTTGGATATAATATGTATGTTGATGGATAATTAATCTATCAAAATATGTACTTTTTTGTGGTTATTACAAATACTTAAAATTAGAACACGTCTATTTACTGGATAGTAAGTACTTCGATGAATGATTAACCTGAAAAAATTGTTATTAGCAAAAAAAAAAAAAACTAATATTATTTGTATTTTTGGTAATATGAATAATTAATTTAGACAAAGTGTAATTTTTTATTCTAATTATATCAGTATTTTTACTGCCAGCTTCAGCTTAAAATCTAGCTTCATCATCGAGAATAATTAGTTTTCGTAGTAAATAAAGAGTTAAGAATTTCAATCTCTTTGTTGGAGTATGAAATAAGTGAACTAGTTGAACAAGATCGTGACAGGCATCATGCATTTGCAGGGGCGAATACATTAAGGGCACGGGGTCACATGATCCCCCTGGAATTCCAGAATTTTTTTAATTTTATTTTGTGGAGTTAAAAATTTGGAAAAGAATCCACTCTCAAAAAATCTTGTCTTGTTTGATTTGGTTTTTGGGTAACGATTTGAGCGATAAATGAGGGCAACAATTAGGGTATGATTGGAGTCTTGGAGGGAAATGAGAATAATATTAAAAATAAGGATAATAATTGGATAGAAATGTGAGTAATGGAGAAAATCAATCTTGAAAAATAAGGATAATAATTGAGGAATAATAGAAAAAATAGGTCTTGAAACCCAACTAATATTTAACCAATTTGATTGGGATCCTGCTATACAACTATACATGAAAAACTTTAGGAATATATATATATATACTTCCCCGCCCCTTTTTAAATGCCCACTATAGGAATACGTGTAATTGTTAAATTTTTCTTCAAAATTCATTCAGTGCTAATCGAAAAATTGAAATAGATTGATCATTTCTCTATCTTTGTCGTTGTCGATTCCTTTTCTTTTTTCCATAGGACTTTACTTTCTGTTTTTCAAGCGTCATGAGCACAATATGTATAAATTTTTTCATAATGTATTAAGTTTAAATTTTTTGCTTAATGTAGAATATTTAAACATTTTAGTATTTTCTCGGTATATTTCTTATATTGGACTGTGAGTTTTTTTTTTCAAAGTTATGCTTAAAAGGTGACTCCCTGTGTAAGTTTCCTGGATCCGCCACTGTGCATTTGTTTGAGATTTAAATCTCACTAACTTTAAGAGCCCGTTTGGCTGGTGCCAAAACCTGGGGCAACATATACCGGGTGAAAAACATGGGTCCCACACGTTTGGCTGGGTTTTTCATCATCACAACCAAGGAAAGCTTGTTGAAACTTACTTCTTGAGCAAGAATTTGATGAGATAATTCCTTTTGGTTTCATCGTTTCTTTCCAACGACTTGACTACCCCATTTCCTTTCAGGGAAACCCTTCTAACAAGGTGCATGAATGCTTTGTCTTCCTTTACAAGTCTTGACCATTTATTTTTTTTGAGGGGAACTCTTTCCGTGCGGGGATAATTTTTTTAGTGCAAAGCGGGTACTAGTACTACATGATGTCTAACGCGGTATTTGTAGCGCCCCAAAATGATAGGCATTGTCTGTCAAGTCGATGATCTATTTTTTAATGTATAGCTCTATTCCATATAGTAATAACGAAATATAATATTGAAGAACAATCATAACAACAGTATCCGTTATTCTAGTTTGACCCTTTCTTCGGAAAAAACCGTAACATATAAGAGAGCAATAACGATTATTTATTGATGTTATTACGTCAAAATTTAGTTTCAATATTTTAAAAAAAATCGAGAATGCAGATTTTATCATTCTGGAAACTTGGCCTATAGTAAGAACGGAAAGTCTAGGGGTAAACCCACTCAATCACATACCAGCCACACCCATGCGTGTGGGACCTACTTTGAGGTCCCACACAAGTGATCGGAGTCGTTCAGTTTGTTTAAAATATTTTTTTAAGGGTTCCTGAAAAAAACCAGCTTAATCAGATATCAGTAAAGGCTCGATTGATTCATTAAAGTTTCAGCTCCTGAATCAAACGGACCAAAACTTTAACAAACTTATCAAGCCTTTCCCGATATCTGATTGAGCTGATTTTTTTCACGGACCCTTACGAAAATATTTTAAACTAATTGAACGACTCCTATCACTCGTGTGGGACCTCAAAGTAGGTCCCCCACGCGTGAGTGTGGCTGGTATGTGACTGAGTGGGTGTGCTTGTAGCAGAGTTCTATTCCAACATTAAATGAGTATGATGTAACCAAAAACCTTTTGCGATAGCTGTATTAATTTTGTTTGTTTTTAATTAATTTTTCAGTGATGATCACTTGCGGCCTTAATTAAACTGACCAGGACTATCTACAGGGTTTGGGATCCCCGAAGTGACTCAAGCAATTGCGCCCCCTAGTGATCTCAATTGTAAGTCCTCTAAAATCTTTATTTGCATGGGATCAAACCGTTCATTTTTTAGGAATATTGATCTCATTGTGGGTACAAATAATTATGATCCTCGGAGATTGGTAAACACATAATTGAGATAAATTAATTTATGCAGTTTATTCTCTAAATAATATTGGCCATCCATTTTCGTAAAATAAATGGTATCCGACCATATGACTACCAATATTCAATTAATTTGATTTTTTACAAATAATTATGATCATCGGAGATTGGTAGACACGTAATTGAGACAAATTTATTTTACAGAACTATTGGCTATTCATTTTAGTAAAATAAATGGTATTCGACCATACAACTACCAATATCCAAATAATTTAATTTTTTTCATGAATGATCTACTCAACATAGTTGACAAATTGAACAGTTCTGATTTCAAAATCCAAATGCAGATTATAGATAACTAACAATTAAAGTCACTACGGAAGAGTGTAGTGATTTGAGTCACTGCAGAAACCCAAATCTTTATCTAGCTAAGACCAAATCTTGTTGATAGCATAAGAAAATTTCCAAATTGAAGGAAGGGTCTCTGCTATTCCTCAACGGCCCAATTAGGCTTAAAAAACAGCTCAACTTGCAACGATCCTCCAAAAGTTGGTGAGAAAAACCTACTACCGTGTGGTCAATTACACCAAAAAAGACTGTCAACATTTTATTTAAAGACTCGAGACTCCCCCCTAGATTATTCTTGCTTACTTTCTTCTTTTTTATTGATGAATGAATTATGTTCAGTACGGTGTTGTCTACAATACTAAATAATCACAAAAATGTCATGTTATTTTACAAATAAATTTTAGTAAATTAAATTTTAAATATTTTGCACGAATGTACAGATATTAATTAGTTTTATAGTACTATTTAAATTATAATTTTAAAAAACCATTAACGAGAATGTTTTATTTTTAATTCGAATAACGTATTAACTTTTTCGCGATTGGAGCAAATCTTGTGGATGTTTCGCGGAGAATTTGCATACCTCAGCATAAGGTCATTATGACGTCATTATTAGGACAAATTAAGTGTACATACATATTTGGGCATCTAGAGAGAGAAGCACAAACAAAATTGAAAATACATCCCCACCTACCACAAAAAAGGTGGTAGTGCCATTCCATCATGCCTTTGCTCACCAAACCCCCTCTTCTTCCCCTAATTATTTTAGCATTTGATTAAGAATCTAATCAATGATCTCATCATCACTCCTAAATCATTTTTTATTCTCTTAAGAAGATCTCCTAAATCTTGTTAGTGCATTTTATTTGCTAAACTTTTTCTTAATAGACAGTGTAGACCCCTTAAATTATTACACGTATTATTTACTCCCTCCATCCGAAATTATTATTATATGTAGTATTATTTTCTCCCTCTGTCCGAAATTGTTAGTTCTTATTTTCTTTTTTGGTACAATTCATAAAAAATTGAATTTCCAAAATAGGACCAACAATTTGGGACGGAGGGATATTACTTTTCCAACGTAATCTTCATGATTACCTTCCCTCTTTCAGTTGTCAAATTATTCTCTATGTTCCTTGCCAAGTGTCAGGGCATCTCCTGTCTAGTTTTTAAATTCGAAAACACTCTTGTTCCAATTCTTAGTTTAAAATTCAAAACTAATTTATTGTGTTTTATGAGATATGTTATTCTCACAATATATCAACCTAAAAGCTGATTTAAGCCAATTCCTGATGTAACTCGGGAATTTGAACAAGATATGGTATATGATATTTCATATTTGCACACACTATATTAGCATGAAGGATTATTTATTGGCATTCTCACAAACCCCATTTAAGATTTTAACATTTTGCATATAGTGAATCACAACTGCTTATGTTTATTTTTTTGGTGTCGAAATGTGCTTCCTTTTAGTATTATTTTTGTTCCTCAAGCTTTTAAAATTTGACATCCATACAAAAAAAAAATTGGTTCTGTCACTGGCTGCAACACAAAGTGTGTGGGTGTCCACAATTATTGTTACCTTTTTTTTTGGGGAAAACCTATGGGTACACCATTTTAGTGTACACCAAATGTACACCACTTCCCTGGGACCCAAAATGGGTCCCACACAAATAATCGAAGCCGCTCAATATTTTTAAAATATGTTTTTAAGGGCCTCTGTAAAAAATTAGCTCATTTTAACTCCGGTAATGACTCGATCGATCCTGCGCCCAATTTATTGACAGAAAATTAGGCAAATAATCGATCGAAACTTTACCGATGTTAGAATGAGCTAATTTTTTACAAATGTCCTTAAAAAAATATTTTAAAATTATTGAGCGGCTCTGATCATTTGTGTGGGACCCAAAAATGAGTCACACAGAAGCGATGTACATTTGGTGTATAGAAAAATGGTGTACCCCTAGCATGACTCATTTTTTGGTACTCTAGCGCTCAAAAAGTGAGGATAAAACTGCACATGCGCAATTTCTCTGTAATAATGTTTAAGTTACTACACTCCGTTCCTAATTAGTAGTCTCTTTCGGCAATTCCTATGTTTTTTAAGGGAAGATGCAATGATTGCACCAAAATTCAAATTTGGTGACATCATTTCCATCAATTACTCCTATACTCTATCTATATTGTAACACTTGTATCCACTTATGACTTATGAGGGATACTTTTGGAAATCATTAAATTTATACTTCCACTTTTTAAAGACTAACATTTTGGAATATCCGAAAATAAAATAATGGACTATTAATTAGGAACAGAGGGAGTATTTAATTAAAAAAAATTGTTTAAGTTACTAAAATTCATGCTTCCACGAAAAGAGTAAGAGTTACCTAACCCAATATAAGTTGTTACATTGTGCAATGACTACAATCAAAAGTTAAAGGATTCAACTCGCTTGTTAGTTAAGTTTCTTTTAACATGGAAAAATTGCTTGTAAGTTCCAATTACACCGCCCTTTCACTACTGAGATTTTTGGAATCTATTTATTTTTTTTACTCTTCACGCTTTTCAATATAGATCATTCTCACATGATTCACATCAACAACTAAAAAGTCTAAAAAGTCGAAAAGCCAAAAATCTGAAGTTAGTGTGCATGTGCTGCAACCAGTCTTAAAGTTGCATACCAGATTGGTATAGAGTATAGACCATGAACCGACCAGTACGTGGAGCCCACTTCGGGTTCAGCACGGATGACCCAAGTTGTCCAATAATTTAAAAGAAAACAAAGTGGGCCTATGAAAAATTAGTTCAATCCGATATGTGTTAATGCTCGATCCAATCTTCTATTCTTTTCATTCAGAATATAGATTCTGAATGAAAAAATGAAAGATTGGATCAAACATCTACACATATTAGATTGAGCTGATTTATCATAGGTCTACTCATTTTTTTCTTAAATTATCAAACGGCTTGGATCATCCGTGCGGGAGCCAAAATAGGCCCCACATTCCCGTAGTCGGTACCCGTCGTTTAACCGGTGTAAGTGTGATAGCTCTTATTTTCTCAGAATTCATCCAAACTCTAACTTGGATGGAAACAACACACTCTAAAATGGTCCCATTCTATTTTGGAAGGCAAGAAAGGCAGAAGGCAAAAAACAAAAGGCAAAAAAATGGTCCCATAAACATAAGGCAAAAAATGCTCCTTCAGCCAGCGATGAAACAAGCAGGACAATAACTAAAACAAATTCTTTCTCCGTTCCTTTTTAAAGTGTATTACCTGAGAATTCCAACATCTTATTCGGTTGGGTTTTAGACCCCGGGTTCTAAAAACTACTTTGAAAACCTCTCCAAAACTGGTTGTACATGGGCCCCTCCGTACTGATACTTTTGAAAACCTTTAGTTAAAAACGGGTGTACATGGGCCCCTCTCCTGGTACTTTTTTTCAGTGGTAATCTTTTCTAGTCATCCTATAGGTACCGATGATTCACGCATAGATGGGCTATCGAAGTTGTTTTTGGGTCTCACACGAATAATTCGAGCCGTTAATTCATCTTAAAACAAGTTTTTGAGGGGGCAAACCAAAAATCAGCTCAATCTGACATGCGTGAGTGGTTGATAAAAAAATCATCAATTTCATTCAAAATGATTTTAAATGAAACGGGAGGTTTTCAGATCAACCAACTATTTTTTCTCACATCAACTTTTACATCTACTTTCCATTACTTACCCTTATCAATAATAATACCCACTAACTTTTTAAAAAAGAATATACTTTTAAGGGCAAAATGGGAAATGTACCAACTAACTTTTCAAAACACACACTTAATAAGGGACAGTCCAAAATGAAAATGTACGCACTATAAAAGGGACGGAGGGAGTAGTAATATCCAATAATTGCAATATATGCATAAGGACAGTGAATTTTACACGTTTTTTGCACGTTTTTTTTGTTTTCATTAATGTGTATTCATAAAATTTCGGATATCGAAAGATAATATAGGTCTCGATCAAAAAAAAGAAAAAGAAAAAGAAAAAGAAAGATAATATAGTTAATTTATGTAAGTAAGAAAATACATGGCAAAATTGTGAGTGCGGAAATCTGTAATACTCCAGTAATTCTATCAGATGCTGAAAAATTATGACACGTGCAGCTGTTTCAGGTTCCCGACGCGTTGGCGTGAGCTCTGTCACAAAATTTGTGGGTTCTACACCAATGTGTAATGAGAGACCTGAAGCAGTGGGAAATAGTGAGCCGGAGATCCTGTAGTGCGGCACACAAGTCTTTGATTTCGGCTATCAAAGGCTCGGATTTCATCTCCGCTATGGATAGTTAGGATTTTATCTCAGTAATAGACGACTCAGATCGTGCAAGTGTCATAATAAAATCTGAACTATTGATTATGAGATCAACGGTTTGGATGCGACACTACAACCATGTAGTGTGGCACGATCCCCAAATCGAGTGAATAATATCACTCATCCAATGCTATCCGTAGGCAGAGGAGCAGTTGTAACAGTTGTAACCAATGACAGAAGATAATGATTTCCCATTTGGTAGTAGCAGACAGGAGAGAATGAAAAACTGAAATCACGGTATTCGCAATGGATAACTGCAGAGATTGCTTTGCTAGCATCTCCAAGGGCATATACGACCAATTCATTATGCAAATAAATTTCAATTTTGGTATAAACATTCCTTAAGAGGGCTCATGCCATCAAATTATTTTAAAATTTGGTCAGAAAAAAGAAAAAACCTGGTGATTAATGAAAAGTGAATGTTATGACATTCAGATGAATTACCAAAAAAAAAAAACATAGAAAATTACACATACAAACATTAAACTAAAAGGAATGTGATCAGAGACTGGACGGTCTTGTCCGGATTGATTATATTTTAAATCTCTTCGCGAGCACATCAAAATTCATGTTAATCAAATCCCGTTTAATGTGTTTTTGTATTACATTTTTTCCCCCTATCCTTCAAATTTGGAGTACCAAATCTTAATCCTCTTGTAGGAGATATGTTGAATACTGAAATCGATTAACTGCCTGCTTCTGTGATCTTAAGAGGACAGGTTGGAGTTGCATTTCCTATTCATGAGAGCCTTAGAGCATCTTCAACCCAATAATCTCCATTGCTCCATTTTGGAGGATCAAAATATTATTTTATATCCAAAAATTGAATGTGAAGGATTTTACTATTCATGGGAGCCCCAACCCAATAATTTCAAATTTTCAAACATATTGGCTATACTATTGGAGGGTGAGGACAAAAGGAGGACATGAGAGGAATTTGGAAAATAATAAATAGTGAAATGGAGGTGATCCTCCATAATTTTTTGATTCACCATATTTGGAGGCTGAAAAACAATCCTCCAAAATGAAAGGAAAATGGAAGATGGGTAAGGCAGAGGTTTTCATCCAAAATGGATGAATGGGCAAAAATGGAGTTATGGGGTAGGTTGAAGTTGCCCTTAGAGCATCTCCAATGCATATTCCATAACCTCCAAAATTTCTCTCCATTCCTCCATTTTGGAGGAAATTTGTGCTCCTACCAATCCTCCATTTTTGCTTCCATTTTGGAGGATTGGTTTTCATCCTCCATATTTGGAGGATTGAAAAAAGTTTTGGAGTATCTTCCAAAAACCTACTTTTTGAATAAAAAAAAATGCAAAAAGTAGTAGATTTTGAATGAGAGTGAATAATGATTGGGGAGAAAATGAGATAATATTTAAAATAAAGGGTGAATATAGGGATATGAAGGATTGTGATTGGAGTATTCATGAATGGTAAAATTCTCTAAATACACTTTTTGATAAAATAATATTAATTTGACCCTCAAAAATGGAAAAATAGAGGTGGTTGGATTGGAGATGTTCTTAGAGCAACTTCAATCCACCTCCAAATCTCCAAAATGGAGGGTGAATGTGATATATTGAGGGAACATTATGTACTGTAATATATACTCTCTTTCCTTTTTTTTTTTATACTTTATGAGAGAATATTGAAGAGACCCATCGTACTTTTTTCCTCCAAAATGGATCCAAAATAGAGGAAGAGCTTCAATGGTCCTCCATATTTAGGGGGTGTTCCGCTAAGATTGGTTTTTTGATTTTTTGACTTTTTTATGTGAGAGCTCGAAAAACGCGTAGCTTTTTGTAGTTTTTTATGTGATGTATTGTGAGGGGATGACCTGTCTCGAAAAGCATAATAAGCTGGCTTTTGGTTTTTTGAGTTAGTGGAACGGGGCCTAAAGGACCATGGAGATCCTTCCACCCATTTTTCTCCAAAATGAAGGAAGATTCTCCAATAAAGTACAAAAAGTAAAAGAAACGAGAAGATATATTACACAATCTTCTCTCAATATATCACATCCTTCCTTCATTTTGGAGATTTGGAGGTGGATTGAAGATGCTCTTATGGCATCTCCTACCCACCCTCCATATCTATAAATTTTCCTCCATCCCTCCATTTTGGAGGGAAATTGAACTCCTTCCCAAGCTCCATATTTTCCTCCATTTGGGAGGATTGAGTTTCATCCTCCATATATAGAGAACTAGCAGCAAACCTGTGCTATGCACAAAAAGAATTCAACTGCACTGGGTTTATGTGAATCTTGAACTAAAGATATTATACGTTTGATTTAATTTTCAAAAAAAAAAATGAGGAAGTATTTGAAATACTTTTTGAACTAAAAGAAATGGAGGATCCTGCAAAACTACTTTTTTAATATAAAATACAAAAAATATTAGATTTTGAGTGGATAGGAATCCTAATTGGAGGAAAAATGAGGAAGTATTTGAAATAAAAGATGAATATAGAGAATTGTGATTGGAGTTTGTATGAATAATAAAGTGCTCCATATTCATTTTTTGATTAAAAACTATTAATTTCATCATCTAAAATGGAGAAATAGAAGATGCTGGATTGGAGATGCCTTTAGTGCCATTACAAATAGCAAGAAGAAATCAAAAACACAATAAGCATATGATAGTCAAAAAAGTTTGAGATGATAAAAAAAAAAAACAGAAAAAAAAAACAATTTGATAAAAAAAATATATATAAAAGACAATAAGACTAGTGAAACACAATAACAATCGATATTTGATAGTAAGGTCTTTTTCCTTTCATTTCTTCATTGTCTCAAACATGAAGAATTTACTAGACTGAGAGGTAAATTATTCACAAACTTACATCTTAACCTTAAATCCATAGACTCCCACACCCACTCCATATTTACCCCAACTCATCAAATGGTGGTTTTTTCTCCCCAGCTCTTGCTGGTTTCCTGATTCGTTGACGAATAAAAAATTTTACTACTAAAACGAAAACCCATTACAAAATATAAAAAAACAAAATAAAAGGAAACAAAATTAAATTAAATATAGAAAAAAAAGAGAGGAGGTTTTTTGCCCTTCTCCTAATCATCCCGCGAGGGGCACCAAGGTGTCATGTCCATGGGATAACTCCCCAACACCCTCAAGAACGACGTGAACTCCTGGACCTCCGCTAGCGCGTTCTGTGCACGCGGCTCCGCCATGGACGCCTCGAAATCCACATAGAACATGTACTCGAAGTGCTTGGCCGTCCCCACATTCGCATCGTCCACCAGCCGGATCGGCCTGTTCCGGTGAGGCCGACTCTCGATCTTCGTCAGACTGATATTCCTGAACGCAAACGCCGACAACACCTTGAACAGCACTGACGTCCCCTTATCGTGCGCAAACACGATGCTAGTCTTGAACGGCCGGTCCGTGCGCGGTATAATCGGTTCACGCGCCAACATCACGAACCTCGTGACATTACTCGAGTCGTCCTGTATCCCATCGGCAAGAATCTGGAGCCCGTACAAATCGGCCGCACGCGCCGACGCAATCGCCGCCGTGTCGCGGAGGTTGTTCGCCGCCACGAACTCCGCCGCGCCGGCGGTATCGTCAACTGCCTCTCGAGCGACGTTGAGGCCTAATTTGGTTAAAGTGAGTTCGCATTGGGATAAGGCTTGGGGGTGACTGATGACGCGAGTGAGGTAGTCTTTACGTACGCCAGGTAGGGCGAGGAGGCAGTGGTGGACGGCGAGTTGGACCTCGCCGACGATGTGGAGGCGGTGACGCAAGAGGAGGTCGTAGTTACGGTGGATGCTTCCGCCCAGTGAGTTCTCGACTGGTAAAACGGCTCGATCGGCTATCCAGAGCTCGACGGCTTGAAAGGCCACTTCGAATTGGTCGCAAGGGATGGCATCGCAGCTCGGGTAGGCTTTGCCGGCTGCAGCTTCGCTGTAGGCGCCTGGTACGCCTTGGTACGCGACGCGGAGCTTGGCGCCGTGCATCGGCGCCGGTGAAAGGTCGGTAATGGTTAACGCCTGTGGGAGATTCGTACCGATAGGTACGAGATCTAGCGTTTGGTGGCCGTTGACGGCGGTGTTGTTGGTTGGTTTCGTGTCTTGCTGTTGGGAAACAACTTTGCTGGCGAGGATAGCGCAGGTGCTCTGCCAGTCGGCACGCGTGGATCCGATGCCGCCGGAGAAGTTGAAGTTGGCGTTGGTTGCGGCGTTGTTAGTGGCGTTGGCTGAGTCGGAGCGGTAGGCGCATTGGATGGTGAGTCGACTCGGGGAGACTCGGTTGGTGAGACTTGGAGTTTTGGTCCTGATTAGGGACTGCAGACTCGGAGAAGGGGCGATAGAATGCATATTTTTCTTGTCTTGAGTTTAGATTTCAAACTGGAATTAGCTAATTGTGTAATCAAATTATAGTGTACCGTATGAATGGGAAGGAATACAATGAATTGGAGTTTTTACTCAGCTTGTTGTTCTCTGTGAAGGGAACGGCCAAGCTGAGGGAATGGATTGGGGGAGGATGTGGTTTTATATGGGGCATAGGTAGGTGGTGAGATGAGAAAGAGACAGCGGTGAAGGAAACCGAGGTTAAACTGTCAATTCAGATATTTTGAATTAAAATTTGATAAATTTTTGAGGTAAGGTTGCAATAGAAGTTTTTCTCGGGGTGTTCCGCTAAGAGAGTTTTTTAGATTTTTTATTTTTCACGATTTTTCATGTGATGTATTGTGAGAGAGTGACTGCCTCAATTATAGGAATAAACTGACTTTTTGTTTTTTTTTTTTGAGTTAGCGAAATATGATTTGTTGTAGTAGTAACGTAGATAATTTATCTTTGACCGGAACGAGCAAAACAAAATGTGTAAATTTATCCGGACATCTTGATAATTGACGGATCAAAAAAGGGAGGCAGGAGGAGTAGAGAAGACTTGGAGATGCTGTGTGCGCGCGCGAAGGTGGTTCGGTCAATCTCACACCTACCCCTCTCTCCCCCACAAATATATATATATATATATATTTTTCCTAATCTTTGTCTGGTGAGTGTGAAAGGAGAAGTTAAAGCTGTGTTATTTTAAGTTTTTTGATTAGGAAGGTGTATTAGTATATTTGAGTGACAGCTATGAATAGCTTTAAGAAATGGAAAACAAACACATTTTTTTTAATGTATCTACCGGAGAATCTCATTTGGTTCACCTAATGAAGTTTTTATTTATTTATTTATTTTCTTTTTTCTTCTGATTTTAAAAGTATCTTTAAATTTTTTTGGGATAAGTAAATTTTAAAAGTATTTTACAATGAGATGTACGCGCGACTACAATACATAAGATCTTTGGTTAGAATTACCAACTTAATTTGTTCATATCCGTGGACATAGAGGGTTAAACTGGATGAGAGGACAAGTTATTGTTAGAGCCGGCCCTGACTTTTTGAAGGCTTAAAGCGAAAATCAAAACGAGGTCTTTTTTAAAATCTTAGTGAGTAAAATATAAGTAGATAAATTACACTTCCAAAAACAAATGCTATTATTCATCAATAATAAATAACCCTAAACGATGTACATATTTTCTTATTACAAAAGATACTTAGGGGTACTAAAATATGGGGGCCCTTGAAATTTGTAGTTTTATGGGGGCCTAAATCGGCCGCAACGCTCGTTTTAGCTCAGGGCCAGCTCTGGACTTATTGTGAGGAGGAGATGACGGCAGCCTAAGGGTTAGTTCAGTTGGTGTATTTGTTCCAATACAATTAATAATGGTTAGACTTTTGGGGTTAAGGCATTTCTAGTGCACTATCTAAAAGAGTACTCAAAAGTGTCTTACCCACCTAATTAAGAAAAAAAACTCAAAAAATACTCTCTAGTGCACAAAAATTGACTTCCTAAAGTCCTAGGTGACATCCCTCACTCCACTCTCTAAAGTGCCTCAAGCCACTACCTAAATTTGGTGAAAGACTTAAGGAGAGAGAAAGAGTGAGAATGGATGGAGAGGAGAAATTTTGTGGGACCAAAGAGAGAGAGAGAACATATATACGTAGCCCATTAAAATGCATTCCTCCTTAGCTAGCTAACTAAGTTTTTAGAATACTATAAAATTGGGCCCCACATGTGCTTAGGTGTACACTTTAACAAATATTTTTTAGGTAGAGCACTAGAGATGGCCTTAGGTCGGCAAAAAAATTCTTATGAGTCTCTAACTTCGACGTGAATAATATGTTTTTGACCGGACCTAAAAGGAATATAATTGAAGTACATATAAGTTGGCTCGGACACACTTAAAAAAAAACAAAAGGGGGAGATGAATGCACCAAATGTATGAGACGACCACTTCTTCCCACGTCACGTGGGCGGATTTTGAGCTGACCGTGGAGTCTCCGCCCCCCCCACCCCCAACCCCCAAAGGCGCGTTTTCTAGGTTGTGTGTTTCATTTTGCTGCTCACGAGTCACGTCCCCACATTGTTTATGTCCTTAGATATTTTATGATTTCTCTCCCCACATTTTTTTGTCCTCGTCATGACCAAATACTTTAAATTAGGAGTACAACACTGAGAATACAATTTCTTATACTTTTAACATTATTAGGGCAAGTATACTATGTGGCCGAACTCATGCCAAAGCCATAATTTATTACAGATCACTCCGTCATAAAATGATAGTTCATTCTGAGATTATGTGTTATTTTCAACTGTTTATATCTTTTAATTTATAGCAATAGTTTCTAAGATTTTGAAAATTTGTAGAGCTAAATGAGATCTATAACAAAAAATCTATATTGCATAATTTTTGAGTTTCACATTAAAAGATATAAGTAGTTGAAAATGACACGTAATCTTAAAAGTGACTATTATTTTGGGACGGAGGGAGTATAAGAGATAAGCAAAACATCCTTCACTCTTTGCCATTCTCAGTGGCGGAGCAAGAGTCGAAGTCGGAGGGGACTAAATTGTGAAAGAAATCTTAGTTTGATGATTTTTCCCAGACTAAATCCAGTCATTCGAGCTTTTATGGGACGGTTTTTATAAATTAAAATTTTATCTCGAGTAATGTTGTTATCATAACATTTGATGAACGTAGTATCATTTTCGCATGGTATCATTCAACAAAATTTAGTGTTCTCAAAATGAAATTTGTTCTTAAAATTGATTTGTTTTCAAAATTTTAGATTTTTTTTTAAAAAAAATGTCTTTAAAGAATATGCAAAATATACTCCAAAAATAGAAAATTGGGACCGCATTTGGTATCCAAATTGGCAATTGCCAAAGTTGTAACATCAGCTAAGGTATTTAATTTGCATCAAAAAATGGATTGATGCTGAATTTTCCAAATGACAAAATGAGAATTCCCATTTTAGTTGAGTTTTGTGGAGGGTAATAAAATCTCCCAATTTATCCGATTTTATCATTTGGGGATTCAGTCGTCAAGATTTGATATTGTGCCAAAATGACACCAAACTGCTGCATCAACATTGCTTTTTTCGGATCTAGGGTGGGTGATGTGCGGTGGTAGGTGTTGTGCGCCATGTTGTGCGGTAAAACTAAGGTCATTTTGCTTGATTTTTTGGTACACTTCCAAAGCTTTCAAGGGCCTTGTTTGGAGGAAGAAAAAACCACTACAAAGTGCCTAAACCCTAAACCCCAAATGCCTAAACCCGAAGTGCATAAATTCAAGTACCTAAACCCATTATATCCTACCCCAAAGAGCCTAAATCCCCTAAAATTGAACCAAAAAATTAACTCTCCAAACAGGGCCCTTAAAATCTTTAGAGATTTACCAAGAAAACAAGCAAAACGATGTAATTTTGCCGCGCAACACCTACCGCACAACACTTCCCCGAATTTGCTTTTTTCATCTTCTTAACACTGTAGCAAGTCAAAAAATCACTGTGGAAATACCATATTGGCATCAACGGTTGTACTTTCTCTTAGAACAAGTTCATGAGCTGCTGACATTAAAAATGGCATAGGCAATGCACTTTCTTTTTTTGTAACTGAATGATACTGTAGGAAGGGTCAGCGTATTGACCCACGTGGAGGAGTCCCAAGTTTGACCTTCCAGTAAGGTGATGACAAATGTCACGCACCACCGCGCGACACGTGGCGATCCCTCGCGGCACTGACCGCTTGGAGCCATCAGTGCGGGCTACCCCACGTGGTAGCTCCCAGTTGCGCGCTCTTCAAAGCCCAACTGAGGAAACCTCTCTATATGACCATGGGCCATCCGTACACGAAGAAAAGCCCATGAGTCTCATGACTGACTCAGCCCAGATAAATGGGCAGGAGCGCAAGAAGACAGTCCTTCTTTTAGCCCAAGTAATCATACTTGCTCTGGTCTGAAGGCAGGACCTGAGGGGCCCCCTGAGGCTTGGCTGCGGTATAGGCACGACCGAACAAGTCATGACCTTGCCCTCACGGGAATAAGGGAGATCTTGTGGTTTGGTGGCTATAAAAGAACGAGAGGTGCTCTGCGCGAGGGGTGGAGTAGCGCTCCCGAGTAAGCCGCGCGGGTCAGCCGCGCAGTGGGTAGCGTCACCCGCGCAGTCAGGATGTACGGAGGGGACACGTGTTCTCGTGTTATAGGGCGACGGCCTGACGCCAGATCATTGGCTCAGGTTGCCTATAAATATGAAACATTCCCTCACATTCCCAAGGTTGGATTCTAGGGAGAGAAGGTGGATAATCACTGTCTTGGAAGAAGAACATTCTTCCCGGTGAGAGCATTCCATTCTCTGGACCATTCTTGGGGCTGCCATAGATCAGTCTAAGTGTTGTCACCTGCCTTAGTCTCCTCTGTACACCCCTGCTCTGTTCTTCACCCTTCCGTTTGATCACTCCATTCCCTTTTCTATTGTTTATCTATTAATCATTCTTACCTCTCCAGCTCATCCATCACAGAACCTATCCTACAGATACCATTTTGAAGAATGACAGGGTTGCTTCACCTCTACAATGTGTTTTTGGCATAATCATCTTTCTTCCCTGTTTGTAAGTGTTCTGGCAATTTTGATTTGTCAAAATTGGCACATAGATGGAGGAGGTTTTGTCATTATTATGTCAAATTTTGTCTTTAACATGGCGCGGCATCAGGCATAATGGTGGATTACAGAGTATTCTTAACAATGAATTTTCATGTTGCACTCCAATAACGCCCTGAATCATAATCCTTCAAACGCTATTTCATCTATAGAATATGGTAGTCTTTGCAAAGACAAAAACATAAAGTAACAAAAATTAGAGAAAAAAAAATTTATGTTACAAATAAAGTAATACTATTAGCTAAACATTTGAAGACTGCTACTTATATTTCAAAATTTAAAGAGTTAAGAGTTAAACAAATAAGCGATAATGTTTGAATGTCTCCAACATGTTAGTAATACGATAACGTGATGCAGGCCGCTGCTTCCACGCTAATGGGTCTTTTGGTCTATCACATATCCTCAATCCTCGTAAATAAAAGTTGAGAGCTCAACCTCGTCAGGGATGCGTGCGTTAATGCCACATGATTCTCCAACAACATTTTCATTGTACATTTTTGTGTGCGCCGGTAGAACCCATACAAATGCTGGTTCGAGAGTACTCTTGAGTCTAGATGTTCATGATGGATTTGCCCCACCCGGCCACTTGACGTCAACCACTGTATTTTTTGTTATATGCTGGGAAGTAGGCTAGACATCTTTCTCGTTTGAGAAAAAGTTCAATTCCCACGTGGACCCTGTTTGCTATAATTACTATTTCCTCCATGCCTTAAAGTTAAATACTTTTGGGACTGCGTGTCATTTTTAAATTGCATATATCTTTCAATTCATAATGTTTTATGTGATTTTCAAAACTTTGTTTAAAAGAACTAATTGAAATTTATCAAACAAGATCCATATTGCTTATATAAAACATGACGGATTAAAAAATATAGACAATTTTTTCGTAGGGTTGGAATAGTGAAAGTGTCTAACTTTCCGGGACGGAGGGAGTAGTATATTGTATAATCGAGTCAGTGGTCATATAATCATTTTGTGATGTTACAAAAAAATAATTTACTATTAGGACGTCCCCCTCAAATAATTGGCATTTACTATTATTTTGCTTTCTGTGCAGTGGTGTATTTAACTAAAAAAAAAAAAGTCTCCCTAGCTACCCCAGATGAATCGAATTTCAATATGGAAAAACCTATGGGTCGCACAGAAGACGCACAGATCATGTTCGGGGATTCATACGAGTGATCCGAACCGTTCATTATTCTTGGAAAGTTTTTACGAGGGGCCTACCAAAAATCAGCTCAATGGGATGGTTAGAAGTGGTTGAACCAAAGTCCCACTGTTTCAATAAAAAGATTTTTGATTGAAACTGTGGGACTTTGGTTCAACCACTTCTAACCGTTCGATTAAACTGATTTTTTGAGACGCCCCTCGCAAAAGCATTCTAAAAATAATGAACGATTTGGATCACTTGTTTGGGACCCAAAAGTGGATCCCAAAGCATGCTTTATGCGTTTTCTATACTCTTTGGATCTGTACGTTTAGCATCTTCCTTTGAATATTACCATCTGATGATAGATCTCAATATTTACCTCCTAGGAGTGTCTGGTCATTATTGCTCATAGTTTTAGGGTGTCAGAGTATATACCTTCTGTAATTTCCCACCCTGTTTTTGTGTTGTTTAACAACAAAAGATTGGTGATTTCAAAACACACACATATACAATAAATATCCAATAAGAGATCCCTTATATATTACGGTGCGAGATTTTTTGTTCGAGATCAAATTTTGATGATCCGATCCGTTAGATATGTTAAAAACATGTTTTTAAGGTCCAACGCGAGAATTTGTCAAAAACAATACCCGGAAGGGCTTGATCCGAGCATTTTTTGATAAAAATGTATATGTACGTTTTTATCAAAAAATGCTCGGATCAAACCCTTCCGGGTATTGTTTTTTGACAAATCCTCTTGTTGAACTTTAAAAACATGTTTTAAACACATCTAATGGTTCGGATCATCGAAATTTGATCTTGAACAAAAAATCACACACCGTAGCTATATAAAGGATCCCTTACTATAAATGCTCTGATATACCATAAATATCCAAACAAAATGCTTGACTATATGCGGACAATTATCGGTCACGTCGTATTTTTTTTTTTTTTTGTGTGTGTGTGGTTAATCGGTCCTATTGTTACTATCTTGGGATTTTGAATTTATCAAGAAAACTGGGTGGAAGAATTATACCTTGGCAAAATTATGATTGAACACAAGAAAAGCTTGCCAAAATAACTAAGTTTGGCCAGGGTTAAATGCTAAATTAATTTAAGAGTAGATAATGGTCCTGAGATTGTTAGTTGCGGGTAGTAGTCCTCGTGAACCAGGTATTGTGTATTGGGCATTATCTGTCTAGCTTGTATCCTTGTGGGGTTGTGGTGACAGACTATCATTCCATGGGTAGGCGTTACTCCGAAAAGACGCTCAAATGAGCTTGGCTCTTTTAATGAGCGGTACTGGTTTACTGGCGGAACATGCTACGGTGGTTGGGAGCCCCTCTTCTATGAAGAGGGTTACAACTTTACATCTTGTTTGGAAGAATTTTTGAGAACCGGTTTTCAAAACCCTTCAAAACAAAAAGGGGCAGAAAACCCATTGGGGAAACCGAACAAGGGAGGATTTTCGATACCCGGTTCCGAAAACCCAAACGAACAAGCCTTTAGTCTCCCCCTCCCAACTTTTTTTAGAACAAAAAATGAAAAAGAATAAACGTCCACATTACGATGGCATTGGAGGGTGTCTTGTTCTGTGCAAGAGAGCGTTCCATCACTTCCATGCTGTTCACTGAATCGTACCTGCTTTTTCGGCAAGGTAATTTTCATGATAAAAGAGGGATGAAAGTGACATAGTGTTTAAGAGTATTGAGGATAACAGGTTTGGTCCACTTATCTACTAGCTGGCTATGTTATCAGGCGAAAATTATGTAAGCACCCGACATTACTCAACGAATGAGCACACAATAATAGGCTTTGGTAGGGTATACAATCTGAATCATATGGATAACCCAGCGCTGTGCCTGTTCGATCCAGTGGATAATAGGAAAAGAAAAAAAAAACGTTCGATGCTATAGGGGAAAAAATTCACACCAGTGTTTTTCTCTGCTTCCGGGCATCAAACGGGTATAGCTCTAATTTCTCTCCTTATGTGGGAAGTGAAATATGGTTTACCAAAAGTTGTGCCAGAAAACGGAAAAAGGGTGGATGGAATTTTTTATTTTTATTATTATTTGTTAAAGCATCTCGAACCATACTTTAAAAGTCTTCTCTAATTGTGATGAAGGGTTTTGTCCTCTAAACATAGAGAAAGGAAATGATGATTCTCTATTTAAGAAAATAGAATATTTAATTTTCAAATGCATATAACGTCTAATCAATATACTTATATTTTACGAAATTAATATTATCGAAAAGTTCTCAACATTATCTTTAAAGAAAGACTCATGTTAATATATATATATATATATAGGGAGAGCTTCTAGTCTGGGCTGCGGGAGTCCGGACCTCCACCTTCCTGATATTTTTTTTATGATCCGAACCGTCCAATGACGTGTTTTTAAGAGCCCCGCGAGAAATCATCAACAAAAATACCGGGAAGGGCTTGATCCAAACAGTTTTTCACAAAACTGTAAATGTGCAGTTTTTGTGAAAAGCTGCTCGGATCAAGGTCTTCCCGGTATTTTTTTTGGATGATTTCTCGCGGGGACCCTTAAAAACACGTTTTAAACACATTGAACAGTTCGAATTTTGTAAAAACAATTTTTAAAACCTTCAAAACACCCAAAAGCTTCCAGTCAGGGATCCCTGACTGGAAGCTAGCCGTATATATATATATTATGAGAAAACAATAACGTTTATAAATTCAAATTTTGAAGAGAGAATGAAAAATTATTGAGTTTTGAAAGTAATGGAGATGAAATTAGAGATGTATGGTTGGAGTACAAATAAATAGGACTAACATTTTCTAAATTTAGGTTAAATTCCACGAGATCCTCTCATCTATGTCTTTTTCATGGAGACCCTCTAATATTTAAAATCGTCCAGACAGACCCCCTCATCTATAAGAAATGCGAAAAAACCCCAACTTCGTTAACTGAATGACAAAAATGAGTATAATACCCCTTAAAAATTACCCACACTAACCTCCTCATTTATGAAAATCTCCCCAGTCACCCCCTCTCTTTTTTTTTTTAAAAAAAAACTACTTTTTGAAAAATATATTTTGAAAACAATTTTTTAGAGAATTTGAAAAACAGTATTTAAAAAAACATTTTGAAAAAAGAAAGTTTTGAAAAAAAAAATAAAAAATGTTTTTGGAAACACTTTTTTTTAATAGGAAAAAAATGTTTTTTTTTGGAAGAACCATTTTGAAAAAGGAAATTTTTGTAAAAAGAAAAAAAAGAGCAGATTAAAAAAAATAGTTTTATTACAAAATATTTTCCAAAAGACAAACGTTTTGAAAGTTGTTTTTCCAAAAGAATTATTTTTCATAATAGTTTTTAAAAACAATTATGAAAAAAAATTTAATAAAAAATTTCAAAAAAAGGAAGTTCTGAAAACGGTTTTTGAAAAACTTTTTCTTGAAAACAGATTTTAAAAAAAAGTCATTGTCGAAAAAATGGTTTTTAAAAAATATTTTTTTTTCAAAAGTTTCCTTTTTTATTTTTTTAAAATAATTTTTTTTGAGCGGCAAGGTTGCGTTTTGGATTTACTACAAATTTTTTAGAGAGGGAAAGAGAGAAGGTTGTAGAAGAGCATCTACGTCGAAAAAATTCCCAAATCTCACATCTACTAACGGTAATGTAACAGAAGGGGTCACAGTGGATAAGGGTTATAGATGAGGGGTCTGTCGGGACGTTTTAAAATGTGATGGGATCTCTGTGAAAAAGAGACATAGATGAGGGGGTCTCCGTGGAATTTAACCTTTATTTTTTCAATATAAAATGTTATTTTGATCTTCTATTTGAGAGTATTTGGTTGGAGATGCTGTTAATTCTTAATTACGTATAAGGGCTCAAGCTGGAGTTTGCATTAATTAGATTTTTGGACACTTGGCGAAATTAGAAGAATGATACAGAATGGGAACATCATTATCAATTCCGTACAAAGGATAGCACTCCCAGTCTCCCACGTCCCACTCTTTCCTTCTCGCTCATCCATGGGGCACAAATAAGTCGAGCTTTAGAACGTTTAGGTTCTTTTGTAAAACATCTAAATGAACTTGAGCCGAACTCAAGCTCAATGATATTTTGATGAGCCGAACTCGAGCTGGACTTGTAAATTTGAGTCGAACTTAAACTTATTCACGAGCCCTAACGAGGCAAAAATAATTAACTAGTTTTATTATCAAGAAATTGTCCACAGGATTTCAACTAGAAAAGTTTAATGCTGAACTCAATAACAATTTTAAACTGCCAGGACTCTGCCTGATGTTTTACATGGTATTAAATTAGGGGGTGTTTGGGCGACGTGGATTTGCATTTTCAACTTTTGATTTTGGAATTTTGGGTGTTTGGGCACCGGTTTCTGAAAATCCATTTTCCAGAATGAATTCTTCATTCTAACGTTTAGAAGCAGAATCCAAGAATCAACTCCCACCCTCCTTTTCTCATTCGCATTCTTACAAAACTCATTCTGTACATTTCTCCCAAACACTCCTACCAAATTCAAAACTCATTCTGGCCATAATCCAAAAAGCCAAAAAGTCAAAAATGAAAAGCTGAAAAGTAGGCTCCCAAACACCCCCTTAGTATTAATCACTTTTAATTTAGAAGCTTCCCTGAAACCCTCTGTTGAATTAATTACAAGAAAGCAATGGAAGTAGTAGGTGAGGCAAGGAAAATTCAAATAGGAAAGGCCTTTGCTTGCCGCCCCCCAACTACCGCTCCTCAATTAATTCCTTGTGTTCTAGACATTTTTTATTTATTTTTTGAGTAGGGGAAGGGGAAGCCACCACACTCTTGTGGGGCTATGGGGAGGGTGGGGTTTGAACCCCACACCTCATGCATGGGGTATCAAAGCCGTGCCAACTGTACCGGCAACCCACTTGCTTGTGTTCTAGACATTTACCATTTTTGTTTGTGGATAGGAAGGATCTCTTTCCCATCCCATTTTGATGATCATACTATTATGAAAAAAGAAGAAGCTTTTATAGCCTCTTTAAAATGGTTGATTATGCTAATTAACTTTGAAATTAAGCAAAATTGATTACAAAAATTTGTAAGTACTCCAATTTATCTAATTTGGTATTGAAGTTTGTTAGAAATTTGAATAGATGGCTTTTATTGATATGTATTGATGTATATCTAACGTAACCCTAGCATGTCTTTATATAGGCTACAAGACTTCGTGACTAAGAAACTTAATCAAAGTAGGAAAATATGTATAAGTGTACGTATAACAAGTAAACCTAGATCAACTGGGAAACTTGAATAATGTGCCTAAACTAAACATGAAACACAATACTAAATCTAGAAAACATGGTAACATAATATTTCTTAATATTATACCAACAAAGTTCTTATTATATGCTATGGTTAATGGCATTTGTGGTGGCTCTACTATTAAAATAAAATAAAAAATGCATAGTGTACAAGATGAATAAGGATTATTTTTTTTATGAAACTATACATGGAGTATATCATACACATACTTTTGAGATTATTCGGAGTTATACTTTTGGTGTTCTCAGAGTACGGTTAGTTCTTGGTTCGTGGGGAAAGTTCTAGTTGTACAAAAAACTTTTCAGAATGTCCATTGTATTTTGGGAGCCGAACATCGTACAACTCTGTGCAAGAAGAGACGTATTTTGTCTAAAGAGAGCGTTTTACGTGTGCCTCAGGTCCGTAAGTTCTCTTAAACTCTTAGTTTTTATTATTCAAGTATGGTCGCATGCATTTATGTTACGGACCAATTGGATACGGGATGAGCTTTTGTTTGATTGAATAGTAATAGGAGATAAGATAGTAGAGGGTATTATTTATACACGGTGAATTCAAATTGGTGTGACATTTATAAAGAGGGTTTTATTATGCTAGATGGATAACGGTATTTATTTGTAACTAGAACATTCATTAGAAGAATCATAAAGAGTATTATTTACACTTCAAATCCTTCGATTTCTATGTTGGAGTACAATTTAGTCCTTAAGACTGATTACGAAATGACCCTAGAGTTTAATAAATCTCACTTACACTCTTGAAGCTTAATTTATCACAATTTAGTCCCTACATATATTATCACTTACATGTGCTATGTGTTTGATCCAAAAGTTGTTGCTTGATGTCTACTTCGTGAGCCTTCACAACCCCGAATCACTTGTGAAATTATTTTGTGATTCATTCTTGTTGAGATTTTCTGCTATAGGGACATAGGATCATGAATCATGGGAGGGTGACACACATAGAAAATGTAGATGTTAATAAGTTAAAGGAAATTGAAATAGTTGAGGATGCTTTGATGGGACTTTGGAGGTTATCCAGCAGAATCTCGGAGTTGTGGTTAACAGCAGACTCAGGTGATGGCTAACTGGGAAAATGTTATTGTTATTCGCAAACTTAAATATGGCACTGCAAAATTGCTCCTTACGAACGATTGGTGAATGAGGTAATAACGTGATATAGTATCAAGTTGTGGTCTATATTTACAACCCAAAGTTACAGTTAGTTCCTTGAGAGTTCATCCTTGTGAGACAGTTGATGAATCCGACTAAGTAGATAACTCAGGCCTCTTCATCTGGGCCCCTGGTTAGGGCAAACAAAGAGGGAGCGGTATCATGAGATGACTATAGTCTAATTGTTAAACTGGGAGGATTGATTTCTCAAGGATGATAATCATAGATTTCACTGAAATTAAAGGCTGTAAAAAATAAATAGACTGTTATGATGTTTCTCTCTCTCTAATTCATTATTATGCCGCGTATGTGTTGTGATATAATGTAATGTAAGGAGGTAATGGGTAAGATCAGGGAAGGAGTCAGAATTTTACCTTTGTGGTGGCGAAAATATGTACTCCCTCCGTCCCTTTTTAAATGTGTTACCTGGGAATTCTAACTATTTTTCTCTCATATCAACTTTTATAACTTTTACATCTACTTTCCATTACTTACCCTTACCAATATAATAATACTCACCAACTTTTTAAAAAGAAATCTACTTTTACGGGCAAAATAAGAAATGTACCCACTATTTTTTCAAAACACACACTTATTAAGGGACAGCCCAAAATGGAAATGTACACACTATAAAAAGGACGGAGAGAGTACTTAAAAAATAAAAAGACAAACTGCATTATGAGGATGAAACATTAAAAACGTCTAGCTATTTCTGATTCTGATTCTGATTTAGAAAGCGGTGAATTGTTTGGAACAGGCCCGGTTTGCAATGTATGTGAACAACAGTACGAATAATGCGTACTATTTTTGTATAACAAAATAGAAGGATAGAGTTTGACCAAAAGAATTTAAACCTCCACATTGAGGCTTAAATTCTGAGCTTCAATCAACTCAGAACGCTAAGTTTAAACATTCTGTTGGCTTTCATGGAATAATATAAATGTCAGAAGAATGAATCATTTTTTTTTTCCAAGTTAATTCAAAGAATGATAATCGTAAAATTGGATTGAATCGGACCCATTTTGTTACAAATTCGGTTTTGGTCCAAGTCCATGGGCTCAATGATTCGATTATAGTCGAAATTTTTTGAATTGTAAAAACTCTTTGGCCCTCTACTTGATGTAATTTGGTTCTGGTCCGAGCTAGTGATTACGGACTTGTTTCCAATTTTAATATAATTTTGATACTTTTATTCTCCAACTGCTTGTAATATAAAAAAGATGAAGATTATTAGACTTGAAACCCAACCAATCCATTCCTTGAATACCCTCCTCATATCTTGGACTGTTGATCACATACAATCAATATTTGCATGTGAGCCCATGTTACTTTGACAACGTTGGAGTTGATGGTCTGATTTAAAGCACGTACTATTTGCATTTATAGCAAACGTATTATTGTCATAATTTATAATATTTTTCTGTCTTTTCAATTCATGATTAATTAGTTCTCAAACCAAGTGCAGGTATCCCTTTTTGGTTCAAAATTATGTTTTGGATCTCAACAGCCCTGTGGACTGGACATGCAAACATATAGCCAGCTTAGATTTCTACTCTCTCTCTCACACACACACACAAGGTCATGTTTGATTGTTAAGTGAAACAGAAGCATGAATCACATGCTTGCTGGTTAGTGGTTAGTTGACAAACGTGTGAAATTTCTGGCTGCTATTGTGTTAATTGACATGGACCATCTGGCATCTGCTATTGTGGACCATCTGCTATTGTGTTATTGACATGGACAGTACCGTTATCGGTGGCGGAGCCACGATTTAGATTCGTTAGTGGCATTGTTTCACAAGATTCCACTTGTAGTGATAAAAAAAAGTTATTTAAAAAATGAAAAAAAAGGTTGACTGTAAAATGAGTACAATACTAATCGTTGTTTTTTTTGGTTAAAAACGAATAAATACTTGATTCAATTCTTTTGCGGTCTTCAAATGAAAGTCATTAATGTTTCTTTTCAATGATACGAACCATTCATCTTTTTAATTGTTATTTTTTTCTGAACATTTATATGAAAAATCAAGTTGTTTGGATACTGTTGTTAAGTATCGAATCCATAAGTACCCCCGGCCCGCTGTCTCCATTTATTGCCTTTTTTGAGACTTCGTGCCACTTTTCAATCGGTTATATCTTATAATTTATTATGTTTTAGGTGATTTTGAAAACTTTGTTTAAGAGAACTAATTGAGATGTATCAAACAAAATTCATATTGCGGACGAAAAGTACTCCCTCCATCCCATATTGTTGGGCTTCTTTACCTTTTTGAACTTCTAAAAGAATTGTTTATATCTCATAATCTATGATATTTTTTGTCATTCCAACAACTTTGTTTAATAAAACTAATTGAGATCTATCAAACAAGATTCATATTGAATATAAAAAACTTAATAAATTTAAAAATTATAGACAACTCTTTGAGACGTCCAAAAAAATAAAGAGGCCCAACAATATGGGACAGAGGGAGTATTTTTAATAAAAAATGATACTATGATACTATCAATTTTCTATCCAGTTGCAGTTCAATTTTTTTTTCTATCTAGTTAGGATGAAACAAGGAACAATAAATAGAGACGGATAAAGTATAAAATAACACTATACGAAACCGGAGATGGCCCATTTAGCTAGTGTCGAGCTTTTTCTTTTCTTTCTAATGCTTTCATTTTTAAGATTAATTAATAGGAATTTAATACAGTAATACTTAAGAACTATGAGAAGAATCCATGGGAGTATTCTCTACATGGTTTAGCATTTAAAAGTACTTCTCAAGCCCTAACCACCTATGCACACTTATATAATTATTAGTCTGTCGGAGAAAATAAGAGCAAATAAAAGTGAAAAAAAAAACCAAAAAATAATTTAAGAAAGGGTGGTTGGCCTGTTCAAACTTGTGCGGTCAAGACCATCCTTACAATTAATCTGAGTCACAAATTGATTTGCATGAGTAAATTTTATTTACTTTCTGTTTATGAGTAAATTAATCTTTTGGCGATTAGGAATATTTATACTAATTTACAAAAGGAAAGGAAAAAAAACCAAGGAAGAAGAACAGTAATTATAAGTTTAATTAACCTCTTCCATATTTAGCGATTGTCACTTTTGTGTTAGAGCATCAACATCAGCTTAGGTATAAATTTAGGTAAAATTGCTGATGAACAGTGCATTTAGCTACCCAATCTTTTTCAATACTTCAACAATCTTATCTATCATCTTCTCTACTCCGATTAAATATTATAAACTCTCTACTCCCATTATAAAATATTATTACAATAGAGGTGAGAGAGAGAGTGTGTGGGGTGGTGGGCCGGGTGGTAGAGAAAAAGAGAGGAGAGAGAGAAAAAAGTGCGGCAGGAAAAGAATAAAAAAAGGAATAGCTATTGATGACGCAATTTTCGGCGCAGCCCGACGAAGCACCTGCAAAACAGAGTTAAACTAAGGACACCGGTGTAGTGTTAGCCAACCAGCCTTCGATGCCTAAGTCAGTCTCTTGTGCGATAGGGTTGAGTATTGTTCAAGTATGGATGACCGGAACAACGTACCTTTGCTGAATTACTTGGAGTTGTTTATATAAGCTAACAGAGTGATTGAGTCCTTGTAGGACTTGAACTTTCACCAACGCTTATCTTATTAACGCATTTGAAGCCTCCCATTCCTGAACAGAATAAGACTTCCAATACCTTTAGGAGTCTTACAGATAAGTCACCGGGCTTTGCAGGCTTTATCTTGATCTTGTGAGGGGAGAGTTTGAATCTCTATCGGACTTCTAGACCCCTTGGGGTTGTCTCCCCTATCTGGGATGTAAGGACGAGCTGTCCTCGCCCTTCTCCCAGTTCAGGTCTGGCAGTTCGAGCTGCTCTTCCATTGCCGAGCTGTGCCTGCTGGTTTTGGCGGGGTCCCTTTACTCCCCAGTCCTTGGGATGCTTACTGAGCGTTTCACTATTTTCCTCCTCTGCCCGAGCCTTCCATACCGAGCTGGGCTCAATAAGGGCGAGCTGACCTTGTGGTCGATTTAGCCCTTTCAGCTATGAACAGTGCTTAGGGGTATATAGCAAAGCCCTGTAGCTAAGGTTCACTTTTCAAGACATTTACCTAAGCTATTGCACGTGATTTTCTCGATTTTGGTTGGGTATTTTGGCTGGAACGGCATTTTAGCACAGCTGTTGCTGTTGCTCTTACATACAGATCGCCATGCTCTGATAAGTGATAACCCCTCCCTACCGTATTTTAGCATAGCAAAACTAATGTCCTCTCCAATTGGAGAGAAAGAGAGAGAGTCGAAAATGTTAGGGACACACCCCAACCACACTGTCCTATGTGGCAGTCCATGTAGGCAGTGGGCCCCACCATGTGACTAGTGCAAAAATAAAAATAAAAAATCTACCTCTGTGTCCCCAGAAAACCCACCTCCCTCCTCTCCCTTTTATCTGCCTCTTTCCACCACCGCCACCTGTCCTCCCCCTAATTACGCCTTTCATCACCACTCAGAAAATCAAAATTGCCAGTGCAGAATCCAAATATGGTTTAAACACAAACAAGCTAGATTTACACTGGGTTGACTACTGAGGGTAGACCTGTCAATGGATTGGATTTAATCTGATCCGATCCGATCCGATCCGAATCCGATAACTCCAATTCGATAATTCAGTAATTCTAATCGGATTCGGATTGGATTCGGATACGACCGGATTTTATCCAATAAGAATCCGATCCGAAATTAATTTTAGAAAATCTTATTTTCTTTAACCCACCCCACCCTTCTCTCCCCGCATCTTCTCTCTCTAAGTCTAAACTAACAAAAACAAAAATGATGAATTCAACAACAATGCCCATTGAAATTGGCATCAATTATCCAACTGGTCTCGTAAGCGTACAATACAAGAATGGATGTGCATGTAAGATTGATTGCTTGCTGCTGAGAGGCGGCGTAATCGGCAGCGTATGACAAATCGTGGAGTTCTACTTCTTGCATTACTGGTGAATTGCGGTAACTTTCCATTGCACAAAAAAAAAAAACAGAGAGAGTTGCGGTGGCATGTGCACAAAAAAAACGAATCCAAACTCGTTTTTTCATATTCGATCCTCACAAATTACGTATGTAAATTTCACACATTGAATTCTCTCTCTCCTCCTAGTTTTGGGGAAAATATTATTTTTTGTATTCGGTCGATATGCAAAAAAAATTGGATAAGGGGAAAATTTCGGATCGGATTCGGATTTCCGGATTGGATATCCGTTTTTTCGGATTCGGATTAGGATTTTTGAATTCGGATTTAGCGAGTTCGGATTCGGACCGGATTCGGATTCCACCGGATTCGGATTAGATCCAGTCCATTGGCAGGCCTAACTGAGGGTGATGTACTAAACTCTCTCAGTCAAAAGATGATCGAATGTCAAAGACAAAAACAAAAACAGGACATTACTATTAGCAAGTTCTCTAGAAAATAAGCTTTAACCATTTCTTCAACACAATCAATTATGCTATAAGTGAAAGCCTGATGACAGGGTAGGCCTTCTACCTTTTATTTCTCTAATTTTTTCGTTTTGTAAGTTGTATTAGAGCATCTCCAATGTTGACCCATTTCTTCATTTAAACCATTTTCTGGGGTAAAAAGAGAGAAATCCCATCTCCAATGTTATACCAATTCCTCTACCCAAAATGGGTTTTACCCATTTCCCTCCCCATTTTGGGGAAATCTAAGCCTTGACCGATTCTTCTACCCATTTTTTCTCAAGGCAAATCTCACATCACATATTTACATTGTTGCCATTGGAAGGCTTTATTTTGAGTAAAAATGGGGTTTTGCCATTGGAGATGTCCATACCCAAAATGAGTTTTTACTCAAATTTTGACTCAAATTGGGTAAAAAAAAAAAAGGGTTAGGATTGGAGATGCTCTAACTTGGTTGATTAATGGATTTTTTCTCTTCTAGCTACAAAAAAAAAAAAAAAACCTTTGGGGGGCTTAGAGCGAGCTTGAAAAATCATGCACCTCCTAAGGTACAATTCTTAGGTTGGTTGGCAGTTTTGGGAAGGATAAAAACTGCAAATCTTTTATTTTCCTTGGGGATTCTAACTGATTTTAATGATTATTTTTGTCATTTCTGTGGTGAAGTTCCAGAGACAGTCGAGCATCTTTTCCTTCACTGCGGGGAGGTCTGGTCCATTTGGAATAAGGTTCTTAGTTGGTGGCGCATTTGTTGGGTAGTACCGGGCTCAGTGAAAACATGTTTTGATTGGTGGCAAGGTTGGAAATTTAAAAAGGCCAAGAAAGAACTTTGGGAGCTATATTTTTTTGCTGTTCTTTGGTCGATATGGAAGGTGAGATCATGAAGTGAAATTATTTTCCAAGGAGTTGCACCTAAGTGGGAGGATATAGAAGATCTTATTAAGTATAGGATTGAGTATTGGTTCAAATCTTTCCATGGTTCTAATAAGATTTCGTCGAATGATATATATCTTGTTCAGACTTCCGACCCTCATTGAATCTTTGTAAAGTCTAGATTAGGTCGATAAGGTGGTGGTTCTATGGTGCATCAAGGAGCTTGGTATCTAGTCTTTTTTCTTTCTATTTGGTTGATATCTGATCAACTGCTCTTGTATTTATTTTTTCTTTTCGCCTGCGCTTCTTTTGGCTTGGTTTGGGAATCCTTTTTCTTGGGTTCCTTTCCTTTCCTGTTTAGCGTTTGGGTGCTCCTTGTATATTTTCTCTCTTGATCAATTTATTTCTTCTTTGCCGATCAAAAAAAGAAAAGAAAAGCGAGGCACCTTCACCTTCATATGTAAAATGAAAAAAACTTGGCGCCTAACAAGTTGTCAGTCCCAATATGTGTGCTAAATGTATCAAAATGATTTTCAATAATGTATAGTTACGTATGAAGTATGCTTTGAGATGGAAAATTTTGAGTTTATCTCCACAAAAACCAGTGAATCCCTATTTGTACGTAAACTTAACAAGATAACATTACAGCATGCCATCTACAATTAGTAGCAAGGTGAAACTACTACAAACAGTAACATATGAAGTTCAAAGACCAATGAACAAAATAAAAGCTAAGAAAACTTTAATTTCATTTTGCCAACATTGTTTCGCGAAGGACCGGGTTAAGAGAAAACTGAATCTACCAATAGTCCAATAGATAATCAATCTAAAAGCTACAAGTTACCATGATTGCAAAGAGAGGACAATACAAAACAAGCAAATCTAAAGCTACAGATAAGATTCTGGAGAAGACATTGCTTACTACCAAAACACTTTGCAAATGAATTCAAAAATGACAACGAAACAAGTACAGTACAAGATATTGAAATCTGGGAAGACATTTTTTCCAGCTGAAACACATGATAAATGCTACTATAAAATTTCAAGAAGTCTATAGCCTTTTGATTCCCAAAATGAAGATCGTTCTTTCCTGGTCCCCAAATTACTGTAGAACCTATTTTTCAATTGCCTCTTGTTTTCAAGAGGAAGTCGATCATTGACATGTCTTAAATATCTACGTACGTGACTTACGGTATCCAAGTTTGGAACATTTCATGTTTTATCTCAAACGCTAATACCAGTGAGACAAAAAAGACAGCAAACAAGAGGATATAAACAAAACATACCATTACCACCACACAAGAAGAAATGATCATAAGAAGGATACTTAAGAGCTTAACTTTTTTTTTTTCCCCCTCTGTAAAACAAACACCACACATCATTTCTAAAGATAGGCCATGAATAAACTGAATTTCCTTTCTTAAACCCACAAAACACCAAGTACGCACACGACAATACTATCACTTGTCATGCTCACGGAAATAGGAAAGAGTGCAACTTTTACCATAGAAACATACTGCCACGGAGCAGAAAATATGGTTCAAATTTCGATGAACAAAAGAATGTATCAATCCACTACACAATACAATATCTAAGAATATCCCTACCACCATGTTAAGCCAAAATTGATGTCTTTAGGCTGGTAAAATCTGTTATTTTGGTGGTGGTAAAATTTGTAAAGAGGTTTTGGTTTCGGTACCGGCCATGTTCAGAAAGTTAAATTTTTTTGTATCAAGCACTTGGAGTGAAAGAATAACTAATGACTAATGACTAAACCCAACAAGAATAAATCAAGAATTAAAGAACATGATGATGCCCAGATTAGAAATTCAGGAAATGCCAAGATTCATCAAATGGGACACTACAGATATTGGCATTTGTAGGCAAACAAGAAAAAAGATGTGGAAAATCGAATCAAGTATATGAAAAAACATATAAGCTAGAGAGAGAAAGATAAGGAGACAGTGAGAGTGCGAATGGACTCACCAGGAAGAGTATCCGATGGCATTGACATTGTCTAAAAGGAAAGGGATTTGGGTCGCAATGCTCGGGTTAGTTTTATGTAAACGTTGGGTATCAATTTTTTGGATCTAGATAAGACCAGGTGGACTGTAAATGCGTCCACGACCTATTAGGGACCCGAGCATTTTGCAATCCTGTTCCTTTTCCCAGCATGATTCTTGCAAATACTCAAATCAGACATTTATTTGCTGTGATTTCATGTAAATTTTGGTGTAATGGTCAAATCAGACCCATTTATTGCTGTGATTTCATGCAAATGTTGGATTTGGATATCCCCTCCATAAATAGATCCTGATACCAATCATTCTCTACCTGTGACCATGCAAAAATGGAAAAAGGATTGACAAAAATGTTTAAATGATAAGCTGCAGGCAAGCAAAGCAATGATACAAAACCAAATTACGTTATATCTGATGATAAATATCGTAGAAACATTTTGGGGGCTGCCCTCAAATAGATAAAAACAATATACTCCAAAGAAACCAAGAAAAATTTCTCATTGACACCACATAGGCTGAATTATATCGCCAACTCATTAGCTCATATGTACCTAGTTAGAAGTACCCTTGGTTTGGGCACTCCAATTAAAGATTAAGGCTAAACCCTACCTGGTGCAACTACTACATACATAGCCCCTGAAAGCCATGAGGAATCATCAGTTTCGAAAATCTATATTTACTACGTTTTCGCATTATATTGCACATCGCGAAATCTTCTTAATTAAAATTCAAAGAATTTGACACTTCCTGTGATGAGTAATGAGTGAAGTACTGTAACAGACGAGAGCTAGAGATTTTTGGAACAAAAGATCCTTGACCCTGTTGATTGCATTTTTATTTGTAATGTAAAATCAGATGTCGAACAATGACAAGATGCATGGAACCTTAAGCAACAAAATTGGTATAAAATCAGTATCTTGGTGCTTCTTTTGGCACCGTAATCATTACTTAGTCATAACTTTCCAACCCAAATATCGTAAGCCATCATTTTCTCCAACTAGAATGTAAAGACTCAAGATACTCCTATATTAATATCACCATAAGTGTATATATAACGATGGCCATTTGGGAAAAGGAGACCACAACACAAGTTTTTTGACAAACTACCATATTGTTTCAATTCTTTCCCCTCTTTGGTCAAAGCAATTTACCCATGACTAGAAAGAAGGTGAAGCTTGCATTCATCACTAATGACTCAGCAAGAAAAGCAACATTCAAGAAAAGGAAGAAGGGCTTGATGAAAAAGGTGAGTGAGCTCAGCACCCTTTGTGGCATCGATGCATGCGCGATCATATATAGTCCATACGAGTCTCAACCTGAGGTATGGCCCAACACTGGAGGAGCCCAACACGTACTAACCCAATTCAAGAGGATGCCCGAAATGGAACAAAGCAAAAAGATGGTGAACCAAGAGGGGTTCATAAGGCAGAGGATTGTGAAAGCAACCGAACAGCTTAAGAAGCAGTGCAAGGATAACAGGGAGAAAGAAATGACCGAGGTCATGTACCAGTGCCTGACCGGGAGAGGGCTACAAAATTTGGTAATGGCGGATTTGCACGATCTTGGGTGGTTGATTGATCAGAAATTGAAAGAAATTCATAAGAAGATTGAGACATTAAAAAAATTGACTTCTTCTCAAACTATTGCACCGGGGGGCTCATCAAAGAGTGCTAGTGAAATGGTGAAAAATGAAGGAGGGCAAGGGCCGAAGCAAGAGCAAGAGCAGGAGCAGGAGCAGGAGCAAAAGCCGGTGGTGGATTTGGTTGCGGATGCTATGCAAAGTGGGCCGCAGTGGTTCACTGATTGGGTGAATAATCCAACTGAGAATATGAGTTTTGGCGGGGATGATCAAATGATGCTGCCATTTGGGGATGGCCATGGTGCTATGTGGTCCAGTGCTTTCTTCCCTTGAGATTGTTCTTACTTGCTAGATAATGAACCCTTTTAGTCTTGTTAACTTTGCTATCTTTTTTTTTGTGCGCGCGAGCGTTCTCCTATGCTTGTTTATCGTTCTCTATTGACTTTCACGTACTTGAGTGGCTATGTCGGTAAATTTTGTTGGGGATTTTCAAAATAATAATGATTTTTGTTTTTGGATTTTTTGAAAAGATGTAGAGAGAGGTTTATGTGAAAGGTTGCAATACCTTTTCACATAAATTGTGACTTTATGGAATGGTTAAAACCAGTGTTTTAAAAACTGGACCGGACCGGCCAGTCCGACCGGTTAACTTGTCAACCGTTGTCCCAGTCCGTGTGATCACAAGAACCGTTCATTTTACAGAACCGGTCTATTTTTAAAAAATCAGCGTATAAAAACAGTGGAACCGGTCAATCGTTCGACTCATAGCTAAGTCAATCGGACCGGATCATTTAAAATTTGAACTCAACTCTTTACTACTGCATTTCAAAGCAACAGTTGGCATCCCTAGGACAGCTGTCCACGTGGGCACCTCTCAACCTATGAAATGCACTGCTACATGACAATATGCTCTTTCTTTACCTTTTATAATGCTTTAGGTTCTCTCAAATCTCTAATTTGAGCGATGTGGGACAAACCCCACATATGGAATTCCATCTCTCACATTTCTCCTATCCCATTTTTCTATTCTAACGTTTATTTTTCATATTTCTTTTTTTGAATATTAAAAAATATATATTAATTACGTAATTATGACGTCACGGTTCGATAGCGGTTCAACCGGTGACCCATCCGCCCGGTCCTTTTTCCGGTTCGCCCTCCGGTCCGAGTTTTAAAATATTGGTTAAAACACCCATTAGATTGGGTTGTGATGGTTAGGAAGGGATGTGATACAAATGGTGTCTCCAAGAGGCATGACCCTTCCTAATGATTGTTTATTGAAAATACATGATCTTTCACATAGGGGTAACTATAAGTCTATAAATAGGCTCTTTGTAAAGTCATTCGAGACACCGAAAATTCCACAACGAATTGCTGTCTCTCTACACACTCTATTTTTAGATTTTTAGGCATACTGATATTCTGTTATTCATGAAATTGAATATCAGTTCTTGGTTCTCTTATTCTCATTAAGCGGATATTCCGTCTGTCTTCATTTGTAAAAACGCAGTCAGAAAGAACCTCGAGTTCGGTTTCGTTGTATCTTGAAGGCGGATTTGCTGTTAACCCGGTGCACATCTTATGGTGGGGGCAAATACTGTCTTTAGGAAAACGTTGTTACAACGTGCCTCGAATGTAATTTATTGTACCAGATTTTTCCTGTGGCGACGACGCCATCAACACATTCTGAAGACCGGTTTTCTAACAAATTTTCTATTATTCTTTCTCTAACTGGAAGGGTTGTACGAGTAGTTTATTTGATAAGTTATTAGACAAGAATTACTCAAAACCCTGGCTACCCTGAAAACAGTACTACAACTTATGTAAATTTTCATTTGGCACCCTCAGTTCCCAACATCAAACTCTGGCTCAAAATCTTCTTCAGTTCTTACCTTTCAAGTTTGACTAAACCCGTATTGGTAAAGTCAAGCCTGGTTATTTGGTCTAGCTACAACACAAACACATCAATCAACTATTGATGTTTGGCACTAAGAAAAAAATTCCTGAAGTCCAAAATATAAGAAAAAAAAATTGACGTTGAGTTTAACGAGAATTAGCGTACCGACTATTACAATTCACAACACATGGACCGAAGTGAAGAGTCAAGTGAATAGTTTTTCTTGAACTAATTCCATGAACCTTGATTTTCTTTTAATTTCCAGTAACTTGAAGATAACTTTAAAAATAAAAAAAAAAATTCACTTCTTGACAGAAGTAATACTACAAACCCCAAAATCAAATCCACAAAATTAAAAGCCAATCCTCAAAGCTATTCACAAACAATCTTAATTGGAGATTGAGTTAAAAAATGTTTGCGAGAGTAAACTTCTAATCCACAATAGGAGTCAGAAACAACAAGGACAAAAACTTCGATTAGGTACAGAGAGAAGTTTGACTCTACAAAGCCCCACGCTAGGCCTAGGAGGCAACATCAAGAAACTACTCATGGAAACAAATGATCGACAAATTGCATGCTTGAAAACCAGATTATAAGCGATTTGAGCAATTAGGCTCAGTACATTGTAAGGGTGCAAGCTAGAGGGCATCCTAAAGTCCAATCTAACTGGTTTACTAGCCTAGAGATAGGATTGCCTAATCCCCGGGGCCGGGAGTGGGGGTAAAAAGGTGGAAAAAAACTTACAATTAGAATAGATTGCCAACATGGTATAAAGCTACAGAAAGACAGCATACAAGTATAAGTGGATGAGACATTGGCTATTTTAGAAGCAATACTGCAAATTAGGGACCAAAGTTTTGTGCAATTTACTCAGGTCTGGACAAGCACAAACGGATGGACCTTGTCTACTTGAATATCTAAACTAAGCAGCAGACTTGGAAATTTACCTTAGCAGGAGAAAAAATAAAAAATTCCCACACAGAGAAACGGAAACAAACACCGCAACCCAATTCACACCACACCTGCATAAGCTTTCTTATCTCAAAAGATATGATGATATGCATATCAGTGCACTTGGTACATACCTCATACTTCTTTAACTATTCTGGGTAGCTTCATGCGCCAGATGTACTCCAATTGTGGTATTAAAACAGTACTATCCACTGCTGGTCAAAAAAAGACCACCACTATCCATTGAAGTAGCAACAAAACATGATGTTTCTTTCTGTGGGATTCAGGATATCCAAATTGATATATCCAAATTAAAACATTTTGAAAGCTGGTCCAGAAGGCACAAACAGAAATTCAAGACCACTACTATCTAACCATATCCAGTTCTTGTGAAGAATAGATTGATTGTTTGGCTTTGCTCAGTCAACATAAGCTCATAAGAATGCACTTCCAAATGTGAACCAAAGAAAGAAACCAGTCATAAAGATAACACACTTATCGAAAGAGGCTTGAGTAAAGAAACTTAATCCGTCTGATCACCTCCTTTGAACTGCCATTCCCTACGGCATATGGGGCAATGTGCTTGAGGTGTTCGTGAAGTCACCCATTTTAAGATGCAATGAAGATGAAACGCATGGTTGCATACACCCCAGACTGCAAAGCAACATATTGTTTGACATTTTAATCCTATCAACATACTTTACTACTGCCACAGGAAATTTAATCATGATTCCAAAATTAGATGCAATGAAGATGTAACTGATTTTATACAATGGCATATACAATGCATTAGCAAAAGAGATTGGCCATGTTTGATTGCTAAAGTGCTTCCGAGTCCTAGACATCCCATCTTAGAACAGTTCAGCTCTAAATAAATTACATATCCCTCACTTTGTTGGGCTCAGGCCTAGGATAAGGAATTAATGAATAAGGCCACCGCATCACACACACACACACACAGACAATTGAGATTAATAGGGTCCATACATGGGATTAAGTTGGTTGGTGGGATTATGATCCCATCTGCATGGGACCGCAACCAAAGTCTGATCAAGACTGGACTATTTCAAAAGTCCAATCCCACCGAAGCTGATCCCACTATCAACAATATATTGAGAAAATATCTGTCAACTTTTGACCAGAAAAAATGATCACTATCTCTTACATGCATTTCTCCACCACGAACTCAGCAGATGGACAAATAAATTAGCAGAAGAGATGTATCAGTAGTCATTATGGGATTGGGAGGTTAAGAATCAATTCGTCAAATGTTAACAACGCATTTGGCAACTGAACCAAGAAATAATATTTGTTCCTCTAAAGAAATCGCATCTAGTATTCTTTTGCAAGTTGGAAAAGCTGAAAGGAGAAGATAAACCAGCTTGAACTGACCCAAATTACATCTAGATTGATGCACCGAGACATCGAAACCCGTCAAAGGAGTTACTAAATGAGGACCCAAATTACTGGATTGATAAATGTTGTGAAATTTTAATGTACTCGCAAGTGCACGAATCGTATCGATAGTATAGTTATGCAAGTGCGAGGTCGAACTCACAGGGACTTATGAATTTTTTTTATAGGAAAACTAAATAAATTTAAACTGGTTTGACCCTAACCTAGTTGACAAAAATTTTGATTGATTTTTAAACTAAAAATTAAATAAGCAATAGAGAAAATAAATAAATAAATTGACGATTAAACAAACTTGATGAGAGAAAAGTGACCTAAGGTTTCAGAATCCACACTCATGTATTCATAGTAATTATTCACGAACTCTTATTTATTTTCCAACACTTCTTCACAGTAATTTGGTGGCTAAACTCTTTTACCGTGGAAAATGTCATTGTTAAGACCGTTTAATAAGATTAACTTGTGTACGCTCTTCCTCGCCTTAATGTTCAAGACCAAAAAATCAAATGTATCCGTTCGCAAACAAATCACAAAAGATATCCAATGCTTGAAATTAAAAGCTACATAACAGGGCTAAATAATTAGCTAGCAATCCCAAATCATGGAAAAAACATGATTGAATCCATATCCAAAATTACTAACTTAATTAATATGAGATTGGAGCAATTATTCGATTAAACAAACTATCCGGAAAACAAATAAAGAGAATGTAAATATTTACTACGAAACGTAAAGTTTCATCCTCAACCTTAGTCTAAAAGTATTTAGCAGCCCATGTGACCTCTAGCAACCCTCGAATCCATTAATGACATACAAAGCTCTCACTTATTTTTCCTAAGCCGTGGCCGCAGCCGCGGTCTAATGATGTATATGTCCCCTCCTCCAGCCGAATTCCAGTGTTGCTGTTATATAGGCCACGTCCTCAATTAGGAAGATATAATTCTTTCCTTTTAAGTCCAATTTTAGCATAGCTTTGAGATCTTAAATAGAAATACATATAGTTATCACCAAATTGGCACCCATTAGTTGTCTTGGCACCCATACTTCTTGCTTTCCAATGACAACTTTCAAAGTTTCCTTCTTGGGCAAATTCACGTCCAAATAAGCAGTAGCAATTTTCTTCATATGGAAATATATTAGCATATACTTCATATTCTTTTCTTTCCAATTGCAATCAAACATTTACTAATCCAAGGGCCGAGAGATAAGTAGTTATTATCTTTTTCCTGCAAATAAATAATTCACTATAAATAAACAAAAATATAATAAACACAGCCAATTTCGTGCAATTATGGACTAACATCATATGATATGGAGCTTCCCATATGTCAATATTTCGTGCTTATCAAATACCCCCAAACCTACATTTTGCTAGTCCTCGAGCAAAAGAAATTTAAAAATACTAATAATAATAAAATAAAGAAAAATAAAAACTTAATAATCCTTTTTCGGAGGAGTCCGATTGCATTTAGCATATGCAACAAGCCTTTAAACCTCTAGGTAGCCCTAGTGGACGAGTTATAGTCTTGTGAGGGTTTGCCGTGAATTTACCCCCAAAATTCGAAAATCTATCCCATGAAACTTATGAATCTTATCATCCAAATGCACCAAGTTCAAAAACTAAGCTATGAATCTCAATACCTCCACAATGAATTATCAACCAAAGTTGCAAATGCTAGCAACAAGTAAAGACATCCATGTCACTATAAGTTTAGAGTGTGTGCGAAAGTTAGCCAACATAAACACAATTCAAGCTTCAAAGATAAACATGATCCAATTCTCTATCAGAAATACGCTTTGACTCAAATCTCACCGGAGAATGCACTCAACAAATAAATCACTCGACTTTGGTGCTATTGTACTCTCAATTTATGTGCGAGGGGAATATATGTAATTCAAAATCAAAATATCCCGCACATTATGGTGTTATGAGAAAAACGCTAAATTGAAAGAATATGTAGTCTCATGGAAAGGAATGTTAAATACTGAGAAATAAAAGAATCACCACATTATCACCCCCATCAACCATGTTCACTATTAGACCATACCATCTCAAGATCAAATAAGACTTTAATTTATTGGGTTGTAACGTAAGGGCAATGGTAAAATAGCGTAAATAGATGGTCCCAATCTATAAGTGTAAATAGGACTATTAGACCATACCATCCCAATCTAAGCCATTTCGTCCAATTTCGTCCCCAACGTTCAAAATGTGTGTCGATTTAGTCCCAACCCCTAACGCCGTCCATGTTGTCCGTTAAAATGGAGGATATCAACGGTATTTCACCTCCAAAACATTATAAAAAAAAAAGGGCAAACAAAAAAAACCAGATCATCTTCCTAGATAAAAAATGTTATATAGGACAATATTGGGAAGTTTCTTTATTTTTATTTTTATTTCTTTAGAATAAGATTTTGATTAGAAATAGTTTTTGTTTAGGTTAGAATTATTATCTTTCCATATTCGGTTTGATTTTGATTTTCAATTTTATTAGGATTTTCGGTCTAGTTGCATTAGGATTTGTTTCTTCTTTAATAGTTTGAGTCCTAGTTGAATTAGGATTTGTTGCTTCTTTAATTAGTTTGAGTCTTAGTCGAATTAAGTTTTGCTTTTTATAAATAGGGATGTAACCTTTCATTCAAAGGGAATTCAATCATCTATCAATAATATTTCTAGAGTTCTCTCTATTTTCCTTGCGGTGTTTATTTTTTTTCTTGTGGATTCAAGAGTCCATCTGTTAGAACGAGATCTAACCAATTCATCTACCAGAACGATATCTAGTCACCCATTCATCTACTAGAACGAGATCTAGTTTTCTTCCACTATAACGGTGCGTCAAAATGAGTTTCACCTTTTAGGCAGTAAGTAGTTCTCTTCTGCATGTGTATGTACGAATATATGTTTTTACCTCTCCCCCTTCTCTTTTAACTTTTCCCCAGCTAGGTTTTCCGCCGCCTGGGGGGGCTCTCTTCTTCACTTACGCTCTACCTCCCTTGCCCTCTCCTTCTCCATGCATGCTTCTTCTTCCTCCACCATCCAGTTTTCAGGCCTTGGCTGCTCTGTTTGGAGCAGCTTTTCGTGCCTAACGGCTTGTCGGTCCGTGCCGCGCCTCACGCCGGTTTCATTGCTGGATGGACCAGTTTTTTTGCCTAACGGCTAGTGTTGGTGCCGCGGCTAGTGGTGGTGTCGCGCTTGGCTCTGTTTTACGGTGGCGGTTCGTCGCGAGCGTTGGGTTCCGTCTTCGGGAGGCTCACGATCGGCGGCTTTGCGACGGGGTGGGTCGACCGGAGGTGATCTGTCTCTGTTTCTTGGAGTAGCGGTGTTCTGGGCTGTCCAGGGGATCGTTTGACGGTGTGGTTGCTTGGGGTTCTGGTTGTGGCAGCGGCTCTCTTGGTGGCAGGTTGAGGTGTACTCATTGGCTTGTTTCGATAGCATCACAGGGATGGCGTACGGGGTTGCCTTGCGCGTAATTCCCTCGGCATCGAGGGGTGACCTTGGAACCGGTTCAAGGACTTGGTTGAATCTTTGTGTTTGTTGTTGTATTCAGCTTTTGAGTTCCTATCTTGTACTTTGATTTTCCGTTGAACCAAAAAAAAAGAAAAAGAAGAGTTTCACCAACTCATCTTCCTCCATTTATGAGATTGAACTACCTCCAACTTTTCCTCTGGACCCACCCTCAAAAAATTACCAGATCATATTCATACCTAAGTCGGCAACAAGTCGGCTAACTGAGGCGGTAGCAGCATGAACACTGACTGGTGTGGCAGTGGCACCAACATCAGCAGCCGATCTGAGTATTCCGGCGATAAATCAAGCAACACGAGCGTGAAAAGAGAGAGGGTGGTGCCGATCTGAGTATTCCGGCAACAAATTAAGCAACACGGTTTGTCGCCTAGTCCTACCACGCGCAGGTACAAGTTTCTAAAAAATGTTGTGTTGAATATGGAAGCAGACTTCAAATGCCCTTTCGAGTTCTTCTTTTCCTTATGCTTTAATTAAACTCTTGCTTAATTTCCATCACACTATCGAGATGAGAGGAGTGAGTGAGGAGATCTACACCCAAAAAATTCAGACCATTTTCATTGTTTCAGAAAATTTGGGTGTATAATCTCTCCTCCATGTATGGGAAAATCAGAGACATCTGAAGAATTGAAATGATGTTGTTCTTAAATAGGTGGGTGTTTGCTCCATGGATTTTTTGCTACTTTCAGATGGGGGAATGATTATTTGGATTCTTAAGAACTAAAATGCTTTTCTATCTTTGATGGAAATTTGATCTGTGGTTATAATTTTTGCTTGAAGATGCTATAAATCTGCTTGGCTGAATTGTGTGAGAGTTGAGACCAATTGAAGATATTTGTTTTTGTTTGGAAGGCAGCTGGAAATGGAGGGATTATTTTTGGTGTTGATGTCAATCGGGGAAGAAGACGGGGAAAAATGTTTTTTCCCAGCCCCAACCTTCACTGCTATTGTTGATTTGTTGTTGCCGATGGTAATGGTGTTTTTTATTTTTGTTTTTTTGATGTTTTTGTAGAGGAAATACCATTGATGTCCTCCATTTTAATGGACAACATGGACGGCGTTAGGGGTTGGGACTAAATCGACACACATGTCAAACGTTGGGATGAAATTGGCCAAATGCTTACATTGGGGTGAAATTGGCCACTCGGTAATATTTGGGGACCAAAAAGGTAAATAAGCCAATAAACTACATTTCCCTTTCTTAAAACTGCAAAACATCAAGTAAGCGCACAACAGTACAATAACTCATCATGCTCACGGAAACAACAAAGAGTGCGGCTTTTACAGTAGAAAGTAGAAACTTACCGGCACCGAGCAGAAAATATGGTTCAAATTTCAATGAATGAATGAATGATCAATCCGTTACACAATGCAGTAGCTAAGAACATCACTGCCACTATGTTAAGCCGAAGTTGCTATTTTCAGGCTGGCAAAATTTGTTTTTTTAGTGGTGGTAAATTTGTAAAAGGTTTTGATTTCGGTACCAAGTTCAGCAAGTTATAAAATTACATTTTGGCATTCTAGCAAGCACTTGGAGTGAGAGAATAGCTAATGCCTAATGATCAAAATCCAACAAGAATAAGACAAGAATCAAAGAAAAAGATGATACCCAGATTACAAATTCAGGAACATAACTGTCGAGATTCATCAATTGGACATTACAGATATAGGCATTCGTAGGCAAACTAGAACAAGGATGTGGAAAATCATAATCAATCAAGTATATTTATAACCATATATGCCTAGAGAAAGATAGTGCGAATGGACTCAGCGGGAAGAGTATCCGATGGCGTCGACTTTGTCTCAGAGGAATGGGATTTGGGTCGCAATTAATGGTCTGAGTTGTCACTCATTTTTACTTCTCAACATGCAATATCTTTTATGGGACATTCTATTAACAACCCATAATTTACTCCACACAGCCCACTAAAAACTCCTCAATTTTTATTTATGTGTAAAGACTGAAATGCCCCTAACCCCAAATCTCTCCTTCATCTTCTTCCCTGTTCTTCTTCTTCACCCATCGCCACACCTCCACCCACCGCCACCCCCTTCCCTCCTCTTTCCACTTGTAAATTCCTTGTTCATCTCACTCTCAATGGAGAACGAAGGAATAGACATCCAATCAATGGAAGGTTCTTCTCATTCGCATTCGAACACCAAGAACACGACTGGAAAAATTGCGTCTTAATTTCGACATTCATACCCCGACATATGTGTATGTTTTCGACAAATCGATGTTGACACTTTTCACAACCAAAAATTATACTACACAATATTCGGTAATCTAATGTCGAGTTAATTTAATTGTTTCGTCATTACAATGTCGAATGGTACACATTATATCAACAGTTGCATACCGAAATCGATATTTGACAAATTTCATATTTTTACAACATACGTTTCGACAATATGACGTTGAAAGTTGGAGATTATTTCGACGTTTGGATGCCGAAGCTTATACTTGTAAAATTTCGTAATTTGACAACATATGTTTCAACAAGATAATGTTGATAATCATCATATTTTTCGACATGGTATTGTCGAAAATAGACAACATGCAGTATGTGAAAATTCGACGTTCAATATAAATCGACATATGGTTGTTGAAAATGGGTATGTATTTCGACATTGAAAGTACGAAGTGATTGAAAACAGGTTGCATCTTTGAGAAACCCAGATGGTGAATTTTAGCATTTCGATTGGGAACGCAATAATTCAAGAGAGAGAGAGAGAGAGGGTTGCCGGTGGTGGTGATGGCGAACGGGAGGGGGAGAGAGAGATGAGAGACGAGAGAAGAGATGATTTAAGGGTGAGGGGTATTTTGGGAAGTTTACGCATATTTTGTGGGGGGTTGGAGTAAATTCTACTTGGGGAATTTTAATTGTGGGTTGGATGGAGAAAGTGGGTTACATGAAGTAAATTGTGGGTTGCTAATAGAATGAGCCTCTTTTATTCTTATCGAATAAAGGTCACAAAGCTGTTAACCTCTCATTTACAGTATTATTTTCCCCTCCTATTCAATCAGTGGTGGAGCCAAGATTTCGATTCGAGAAGGATTGACCACAAAATAAATTTTCATTTGGGAAAAATATATTCTGTGTATTATTATAACTTTTGTATTCTCGTATCCTATAATATACAAGTCGATCATTTTGAGTTCAAGGCAAAAATAAAAGAGATTTCTTTTTTGGCTTGTTCGTTGAATGACTAAAGTACTAAACTACATGTGTACTAGATTGTTTATGAAATGGCTTTTAAAAATTTCACAGGCTAATGTAAAATTATTTCAATTAATCTTGATCAAATCATAAATCAAAGCATAATTTTATGCTATTTATACTCAAAATAATACTTATTTCTTATTTACAAACAAGTTTGTGGGGCTGGTCCCATAATTGCTCCGCCCCTTTTTACAATAGTTTTTTTATTTTATTGTGTACCAGTCCTCGATGCATGAATTGATGAACCCAATTTTCTTTTATTTTGGTCTTTGTAGGTTCAATTGCATAAATTAGCTTTCTTAGACATTTTAAGATCCGGTCGCATAGATAATTAAATCCATGGAATAGACATTATCTTGCGGCCAGATCGTAAGGAATGTTTATTCCTACCATCCATGTTGGGTGTCTTTAAGAGTCAAATTTTGTAGAGGTCCCTAGGAGCATCCTCATCTGGGATGCCAAACCCCCCTTTCAGACAAAGTAGCGAATGAAACCCTCAAAAAACCCACCAAAAATCATCGTCGCTACATCAACGCCAAGTTTTGCCGCTTGAACAGTACGACAGTACTCCAAGCGATGCACTATTCACCGGCTAGGATTAATTTAATCATTTCATACTGCTACAATTTTTTGCCGCTCGCGCATTTCTCCTCTCGCGCCCTTTTTGCCCCCGCCAGATGATTTCAGCTTTAGGGTTTCTCACTTTCTCCATCATCAAACATATCTATCTTCATCTGTATGTTGCTGTCGTGACCTCTCCAACGCCAATCTTTCAGGTATATTCTCCTTCTCCAATTTCATCCATCCCAATCTGTGCCCTAATTGCTCTCTCCACTTTCCTCAATTTTGATATGAGCCCTTATTAATTTGGGTTAAAGAATCTAGGTTTTGGTTTATCTTTTTGCTGCAATGATAACTGGTTTGTTCTGAATGGATGTTTTTGTTCTGCACTCATCTGTTCCGGACGTAATCAGTAACTGGTTTTTTTGTATAAACATATGCTCTGTTTTTTTGTATAGATTTGTATGGAAATACAGTTGTATATATATATATTTTTAGGAGGTTTTCCTTTTTTCCAAAAAAGCACTTTGCAGTTTTAAGTATAAACTATGTGTTCTAGATTCTCTTATGGTTCATGTAATACCATTTACGATTATTTAAGTGTAATCAATCCCATAGCAACTTAGTTTAATCAAGGATTCAGGTTTCAAGAGCACTTTGCATTTTTAAAGTCCAAATAATCTTCTAGATTCTCCACCACTTTTGGTATAAGATTATGGTCTCTAACCTTTATTTAATCTGTCATTCCCATAGCAATTTAGTTCAATAAAGAATTCAATTTTGATGGCATTGGATGAATTGTGTCTTTTCTTAAAGAGCAGTTTACATATATTACGTACCATTGTGACTTCTGACTCCCATGGACATATTTTCTTCTATCTAAATAAGTAGGGATGATACTAATTAAAGCTCGAATTAGTTTGCTTTGCTTTGCTTTGGTTTGTTACTAGCAAGAACATCGAGTAACATGCTAATCTACAGTGAAGGAGGAGGGGATTGAACTCTGACTGAGGTCATTTCATGAACTATGCTAATATGATCTATATCCCAGTCCTATGTAGAATTGTTGTTTTAAACATTGGAGCAACTTCATTACGTAACTCGGTTACAGTAGCCAAATGGGATATCAAATGCAAAAATGTGAATATCTACATCCCTTTTTTAAAGATCTCTAATGCATGACTAAAATAGATGTCCAAACCCTTTGGGTTTTGGTATGTATCTGAGACATGTGCTTCTATTTGCCATATGAAGCTCTATGTGGCAATATTAACGTACTACTTCATGTTTCCATCTAGGATGATTTGGAGCCTTGTGGAACACGAATACGATTAATAAGGGATTGGTGCTCTTCTATACTCTTTCACCGTGAGTATTAGATTCTGAACTTTTATCTACTTGTTGGAGTTAGTCTTGGATTATAAATTACCAAGTTAGTCTTGGATTATAAATTTCTGATCTGGTATTACCTGGAATGCGAAGTCTGAACTCATTTTCTTACTGTCTCTACAGTCATTACAATGGGAACACTAAAATGGTTTTTCAAGTAATGATATTACTGCTATTGCTGCAAATGTTGATGTGATAAAGTAAATGCAATTCTATTTAGATTCTATTTTTTAGGGATAGATGGCTATGAAGTAATTGATAGTGGATCAACCCACGCACCTGTCCTTGGTTTTGTGGTTTCTGTAAGGGCAACGGGAAATGGAGAAAGAACTTGTTTTCTTGTGTTCATGAATTGTTCTGCATTGGGCTCTTTATTCTTAATGATGATATGGATATGGCCTTTTTTTTTTGTTTCTCAAAGTACCAACGTGACTTCTAAAAACTGATTCAATAGATGGACTCCTAGTTATAAGTTGCATTGTTATTCAAAAACTAAATGATCTGCTTGTTTCATGTTCTGTGATACTTTTTTATTCATCGAGTTAGGCATTTTTTTTTTCCAGTTTATGCCTCACCCTATATCACAACGGCAAAATGTAACCTTGTTGTAGGAATGGATCCACGAAGAGACCCCTTCTTCACCACTCTCTTACAAGAAGGATCCCCTCTTGGCAACCAATACTTCGAGTCTCATATTTAAGCCAAATTTGTCTAGAGTTGCAATCGAATGTCAAAACAGAATATCAACCAAAGAAATCACGTGGTGTCAACTTTAGCATAGATGAAGACATTATGCTTGTGTCAGCGTGGCTCAATACTAGCTTAGATGCAGTGCATGGAAATGATAAAAAAAATCATACCTTTTGGAACAGAATTTGGGAGTGCTACCACTCGAACAAGACATTTGTCAGTGAATGCACTGAGGTTTCACTATCGCATCGTTAGTCTACCATTCAAACCAAGCACTCCAGCATTATTCCTCTTCTGGACAAAATAAGGATCGTAAGCTTCCACCTCTGAGTGAATACAAAGAAAAAGAGAACGTTTCATTCGAAATCTCATCCGGAACACATTGGGAGGAAATACAGGTTGATTAGCAAAATAGTTGAGAAAGAGCCTTTGTTGTCCTGCCAAATGACCGCGTTGAATAACAGTGCGGCGTTGCTCTTAGATCGCCTCGAACTCTCAGCTCCCAATTGTTGTGCTTCCATAGCATCTATTGTAATAAACTCTAAGTCATCGTCAGAATCTGAGTCATAGAGAATCAAATTGTCTAGAGACTCAAGATCCATATTTCAAAATGAACGATAGAAGGAAAGAAAATGTAGGTGTAGAAGAAAGTTAAATGACAAACGGTCTAATTTATAGCTAAAAGAATATGACTGTTAGAATATAGCCGTTGGAATATAGCCGTTGGGAAAGTATTAAATTTTTTTTTGTTTGTTTGAAAGTAGTAAAATATAAAAATAATTTTTTTGAAAGATATTTGAATAGAAAAAAAGAAGAAAGAAATAATAGTTTAATACAGTAAAGTTAGAATAGAGAACCTGATTCTGTGAGATTTTGAAAAAGTGACTGGCTAAAGTATAAAATGTGTTTTTAAGGTTAAATTTGGTCCAAAATTTACTGAGGCTGATAAGGATGATCTAACCATCCAATTTGTTCTGTTAGTTGTTTATAACCATCTATATCATTTTTGTTTTAACTGAACCATCTACATAAATTGGCTACTTCTATTATTCTATTCTGTTGGGGTGCTTGGTTCATCATTATTGGGTCAGAAATTACTCAACGTTTTTCTTTGGAGAAATCCAATTCTGTTGATATGATTCTCAATTCGTGCCACATTGATAGCATTTTGTGTTTTTCTGCTTCACAATTGATACGTACTGTTCTTTTTTCTTTTGCAATAAAATATGGATGCTCCATGGACCGGGTAAAATGCTTTCTTGCATGTGAATATTATTTTAATAGGCCAATTTGGGAGGGCCTGGTCCATTCTAAAGCATGCTCCGATCGAATGGGCCGATTGAAGAGGTTCAAAAAAGAATTATCTTGCAAAGTATCTTTATGTACATTTATTAGTTCAGTAGGCTTCCTTCATCGTTTTAATCAATTGATTCAGTGGTACTTACTATTACTTAATATTATCGTCTTATCAGGTTGCATATTTTGGACTAGCAGTTTTTTTTTATTTTTTTTGGTTGCCAAACCTCATATATCCATTCGACCGAGACGTCAAAGTGCCCAACTCCTAGGTAAATTATGCCTCTCATGTCCGATTACATTTGTGTTTTAATTTTGGTGTGGTTATTGTTTAGTTTTTCATGAGTTACAACTTACAAGAGTTTAAGATCGATCGTCAAATTTTCTATTTCAAGTTTTTTGATTTGAGACTTACTACTTGCAGCTGCCACTTAATCATGGACAACACTACGATTTTCCGGCCATGCCAGTCTCTGTTTTTTATTCAATTATATATGGTACAGACTATTGTTTTGTTATCCGAGCTAGCTTTAACCTTTTTTTGGCATCTTTTCCATGTACAAGTTCTCTCTTTCTTATCAAGTGTCTTCGTTTAGGTTTTACTTAAAAAACTCTTATTTACTATCACTTATACGATGATTTCAATGAACAAGGACACGGCCATGGCATGCATACAAATGCAGTAAAATGCAGACATGAGCAAATCAGATGTAAAATATTGGTTTTGGTATAAGATGCAAATCAGATGTTACCTCAATGATGCAATGGCAGCAGCTACAACCCAAGTTCTCGATGCTCAAAACGATATGTATGAGCTGAACAATATTGATTTTTTTACAGGTCGCAATGGCTAACGTTCAACGTAGTCCGGTCCCTAGGAGTTTGAGCTTGGCAATGAACTTGGAGCTGCAACTTCGAAAGCCATGTTCATAATTCAGATATAGAAGTTGAACCCATCTTTTTTCTTCTTCTTTTATTTTAAACTCAAGGGGCTACTTCTGTCATTATTTTACATCCTTTTATATGTTACTTAATTTTGAGTTGATTAGCCAGATGTTGCTCTATTTTACTAAATTTAATTATTGGTGTTGTATGGACAGAATATGAAGCTTCGTTTTTATGTCAAAACTTATAACGTGCATTTTGTGAAGACGGTTGGGTTTTATGGATAGTCGTCTTTTGAGGTTAAATTTTTTTCGTAAGTGACTTCAGACATGAGTATTTCACTAGTTCAGTTACAAGTGAAGAATTAGTTTTTTTGAGCACATGATTTTTAGAATTTAACTTTTTAGACTTATAATTTAATTATTCAAATGCATTCTAA
>JAXBDA010001472.1:0-50569 GCA_036023075.1 Gaultheria prostrata | reverse complement strand
AATGGACATCTACCAAAATGTAAGGCTACTGGTTTTTTTTTTTTTTGTAAGTTTCCTGATTCTTGAGATGGAGTATTATTGTATATGCAAAGATCCCCCACTTTTTATGTAATAATCCGAAAGTCTTCCCCTTTACGAATTAAGATATGGGTTTGCTCAATTTGCTGCACCTCATGTTTTTTTTCCCTCAGTTTCAAGAATTTAATAAGGAGACCAATTATACCAAGGTAGGGCTGGAAAATACTTTGTTGCTGAGAAAAAAAAATTGGTTGCCAATAACAGAATGATCTTGGTTGCTGAAAATACTTTGTTTCAGAGATGGGGTCTGATCTTGTTTTTTGTTTTCAGAGATAGGGTTGAAGATGGTGATTCTTATTCCTATTCCCTTAATCAATTTCTATTCCAAACTTTTTTTGTTTTTGGTTTTCAGAGATGGAGTCGAAGATGGTGATATACTGATGAGAGAGAGAGACCTAAATTGGGGTTGGGATGGTGATAATGGTGGCCTTGGGAGTTAGGACCTTTTGGGGTTGAACCCTCTATTTTTTCCGTCAATCCCAGGGATGAGAGTGAAGAATTGGATGGAGTAAGTAACGGTTTTATAGTTTAAGGGGGAAGTGTGTTCAATTGATAGTTTAAGGACGAAGTAAAAAAAAATCGAATAGTTTAAGGGGCAAGTACATGTTTTACCCTAAAAATAAAATCAAACATAAATGCATACAATGATTGCATCCATATATATGTCAAAAGCTAAAAACAGAACCTCTACTAAAAGTCACTAAAACTGTTTACAGGCCTCTTTCATGATGTAAAATGCATTTATAATGGAACTTGAATGGGCGACCTTTATATTTTAAACAGAAACGTTGGGCTCGCACACTTATATAGTCTTAAATTTTAAAAAGAAAAAATACTACTGTGATTATAAAGAAAGCTTCAAATCTGATACGGCAGCCCCCGGACTCATCCGCCTCAGGTCTGGCCTCGATAACAGATTTTGTCCCCAATTGCATAAGAGACATGTCTACATATGTCTCATACTACTGCCTATACAATTGCAATACAAATTGCGTCCAGAGACTATCCCAAATCACCTCAAGCATTAGGGGAAAAAAACATTGTAAACACAGGTGGGGCTGACCCTGGGCAGAAGCCTAGAAAGCAGTGTTCTAAAAGAAGGTCGCTAGAAGGCCCCTCTCACACTAGCCCGACTAACCCGACTAATAGCCCGACCAGGCGCTGAGTATTCGGCCCTGGAAGCTAGAAGGTCGCTAGAAAGGCACTGCTTCAGGCCCCCAAAAAAAATTATAAAATTAAGGCGCCGTATATTTACAGTAATAATTCATATGCATCTGCGTTAAATTTGATTCACTCATGGTGTTTGGAACGGGCATCATTCGTGGTGTACAGTACTCATGCTTTACCTAACGAAGGAGGTAAATCCTAATCCAATCTCCAAAAAAAAAAAAATAGATAAGAAGAGAAATAATGGGATGAAGACGACTTGCGAACCACAAACCTTCTGCGTTGTTATTTGCAGACCTACAAAGAATGAACGTCCTAGTCTTCGAGGCAGAATTTTAGCCTGAAATCTGGTGGCGAAGAGAGGCGCTGTGAAGACGAAGAGATGTGGCGTGCCGACGGAAGAGAGGCGATGGGAGGGAGGCGGCGGTGTCGAGACTTTGAAGAGGAGTAAACTGATGTAAAAATGGAATAGACGATGAACAGATCGATTCGTGTAATAGGGTTGGGGAAAAAGGGAGTTATGAAGTTTTATGTATACCCCTTGCATATGTAATATTTTATTAACATATCCCATAAGAATTAGTATAAAATTATATTTTAACCACAGGTTCACGAGCCCATGGTATGGTGAGCAAGGACCCACTGACCTGATCCGACCCAAAGGGGTTCGGGCGGTTTACAAATCAGTATTCGGTAGGATATGGGATGGATTCTCACTGAAATTCGGGCTTCGGGTTCTAGTCTGGGTGGATCCAGTTTAAACCCGGCAAACCAACCCCGACCCGACCTTGTATACAATATACACTTCTTTCTCTATAAATTTTACTCATAACACATCCAAACCCTACACGTGTAATGATCCAAAAATCTAACCTAAATCATGAACTCTTTCTCTTCCTCCTAGATCTCACCAACCCCACACCCATCGATTCTCTCTTTAGTCTCTAAGATGTAAAGCTCCACGCCTCCACCGTCAAGCATCCACCTCAAGTCGTATGCCACACCCTCTCTCTCTCCCCCAGTTTTGCAGCTTGCACAACGCAGAACATTGAAACCTTTAAAATCTTGTTTCTGGTTCAAAACTTGAAATCTGTAAATTTGTGTTATGTTTGTTGCTATTAATTAGAAAATTGAGATGGGATTCAACTGTATACCGGAAAACTCCATTGAAATTTGTCGTTCTTGATGTATGTTCTCTTCTTCCCTACTGTCTTTTTTTTTTTTTAGTTTGAACAGAGCAAACTCGACACCCGATCTAACCGATTTGTCTCGTTTTCAATGAATAGTCGGTTGAATTTCGGGTGAGATTTTTTTCAACTCGACGTGCCCGAGTGTCTGGTAGGGTCCAAACCTAACCCTACCCGACGCTCACCCCTACCTGGTGGAACTGAATACTATGAAACTCAAGTTCGGCTAATTTATTTAACGAGCCTAAAATTGAAGTTTAGGTTCGGTTCATTTAATAGAGTAACCAAACTCAAATGAGCTCTTGCTAAATCGAACCTTCAACAATTCGCGAACAACTCAATTCTTACAGACCTACAACCAACTTTTTCAGCCATGTATCACTGGAAACTCCACCAAGAATCTCCACAGCCTTTATCGACCATGACTACATTAAATTTTCTACCCTAATATACTCATATATGATGATAATAAACTGACACGCTTGACTAAAGGCATGTTTGGTAACACTTTCATTTTTTGTTTTTTAATTCCTGAACACAAATTTTTGTTTTCTCTAATAAAAATGTAAAAATAGAAAACATGTTTGCGTTAACTAAGTTAGTTTTTATTTTTATTTTTAAAGCAAACGAAATTGAAATGAATAAAATAAGCCTTTGAAAACAATAACAATAGTTAAAACAAACAAAACACATTGCCTTTGTACAAATGATTATCATTCAGAATGTAAACCAAATAGCACAAGCAGATTTCAGACCCAATCGATCATGTCCATTTATACAAACAGATAAAAAGAGCATTAGATTACACATCTGCCAATATGGTTTCCATTGAATACGGTGTGGGCTTTCAATCAGATCGAGAACCATCTGCCAAACATGGCCCAAACAAACTTCTTTCCTTGATTTTTGAAAATAAAAACAGAAAATTGAAAGTGAAATGGTTACCAAACATGGCCTAAAAATGTCATTTTTTTTCCCTTGATCGACAAAGAAAAATTTACTTCATCACAAAGAAAAAAAAAAAAAACGATATAGAAGAAAATGAAAAGCATTGAGAGAGCCTCATACAGTGCGTACAATACATCATACTAATCTCGCAATTTCTCAACGTACTTCACAGAGACTTCACCTACACTTTCTTAATTTCCACCGCCCTCCATTGCTTTTCAAACTAATTATCAGATTCTCCTCTGCCGTTATTTTAAAGCTAACTATGTTAAATTTTCGTGTAAAATGACTGTAGTACCCTTAGAGCATATTCTCCATCCTAACAAAATTGATTTTTTAAAAACTAGAGATAAAAAAAAAGTTTTTCATAAAAATTAAACCGCATTTCATTTTTCAAAAATAGCTCTTAAACAAAAATAAAAAAAAGAATTTCTTTTAACAAAAAACTACTATTTGAATTTTTTTGTTGAAAATAGCTTTTTGAGGGATAAAAAACTTTTTTTGAAAAAAGATTTTTTGAAACAGTTTTTGAAATATGAAAGTGTTGAAAACATTTTTTTTGGATAAAAAACTAGTTTCTGAAAAACCATTTTTCAAAAACTAAAGTTTTTAAATAGTTTTTTTTTCCAGAAATACAAAAAAAAAAATTAAACAAAATTATTTAAAAATTATTTGCAAATTTTTTTTAAAATAAAGGTTTTTCGATAATAATTTTTTTATCCCAAAAAAAATTCAAAACTTTTATATTTAAAAAAAAACTATTTTAAAAAAGTCCTTTTAAATTTAGTTCTTTTCCCCAACAAAAAAACAATTTTCAAAAAAAAATTATCAAAAAATAGTTTTTTGTAAAGAAATTCTCTTCGATACTTTTTTGTTTAAAACTATTTCTTCAATGAAAAATGGTTCAATTTTTCTGAAACATTTTTTTAACTCTATTAAAAAATTATTATTATATATATTTTTATGTTGGAGAGTATATACTAATGGCACTACTGTCATTTCGCACAAAAAAATTAGTACCGTTAGTCTAAAGTAACGATATGGGCCATTTAGCAATTAGTTTGAAAAGCGAAGAGAGTGCAATAGAATTTCAAAAAGTATAGATGAGGTCTCTGTATTTGTCAGAAATCTCAAAAAGGTAAGTGAAATTTACCCATTTTATTAATATATACCATAAGAAGTATAAATTATATTTTAACACCAGGTTCGCGAGTCTAGTTAAGCTTATACTGTGAAACTCAAGTTTGGCTCATTTATTTAACGAGCCTAAAATTGAGGTTTAGGTTCGGTTCGTTTAGCAAACGAACCAAACTCGAATGAGCTCTTGTTGAACTAAGCCTTGAACAGTTCGCGAAATGCTCAATTCATTTATAGCTCTACAACCAATTTTTTTTAGCCATGTATTATCAGGTCTATTTTGGCCTAATAAGCAATGATTGGTTTTTTTCGTCTTTATTTGAATTTTTTTTTGCATTAGTTAGTTTCGCGTCAAGTTTTTGAGTATTATTAGTTCTTCTCGTCCCGGAAAAGTAAAAAATTGTGATCCAAACTTTTTTTGAATAAAGACAAAAAATAAGCAAAAAAAAGTACTTATTTTTGTCTTTATTAAAAAAAAGTTTGGATCATAATTTTTTACTTTTTCGGTTCCTTTCGACGAGAAGAACTAATAATACTAAAAAACTTGACGCAAAATTGACTAACGCAAAAAAAATTCAAATAAAAACCAAAAAAAAGCAACCATTGCTTATTAGACCAAAACAAGCCTTAGAAGACTTTGTTAGGGATTTGATTTTAATGATGACGTTTTTGTTAGTATGATTTTCAATTATGATGCTTTTATGAATTTGTTTTAACTTAGGTTTAATTGTTCAAATTTTGTAAAAGTAAAATAATGAAGGAAATCATTTGCACTATAAATGATCACCTGGCATTTCACTACTAATTAATGATCTCCTACGTCCAAAAAACTGCTGTTGTTGAAAGTTCAAACAAGGGACTGGACTGAACTGAACTGAACTGGACAGCTAATCAAGCCTTATTCCGTTAACTCAAAAAAAATCAAAAAGCCAATTTATTCCTAAAATTGAGATAGTCACTATCTCACAATATATCATATAAAAAATCGTGAAAAGTCAAAAAACAAAAAAACTCTTCTTTCAATCAAGGGCATCTCCGTAACTCCACAGCTCAGACTCTTTTTTCCACAAGCAAACTCCCCCCTCAAAAAATTATCCCAAAAATTCCCTCTCCACTTTTCCCCGCCATTTGCTTCTCTCACCTCTTTCTCTCTCTAGGGCTTGCTTCCCCATCCGAACAAAAATAAAAACCCTAGAAATCAACCATCTCACACCTTCCCTCTTCTCACCTCCCAATGAGTACTCGTACGCTTCTACACGCTCTCTACTGTCGCTAATTGCCGTGTTACGCTCTCCGGTGATCCAATGTCGAATTCCGGCGGTCCACGTGGCATCAGCCTTCCTAACACGGTCCACTCCGAGGTCGCGCCGTGCTTGCCGTTGCCGTCGCTGCCGGTGTTCTGCGGGGCGTTCGATCAGGAGCTGCGGTTGTTCGACGGAGCGGCGGCGAGGTCGTTGAATCGGAGTGATGTGGTGAATCAGGGTGGGAAGATTGCTGATCTGCTCCGAGCAACTGATGTGTCGTACTTGTGAGTCGTTTTTTCTGGCAGTTTTGAGCTCGTTGATTTACTTTGGGAATTAAATTGTTTGATTCGTTAGTGGAATTAAACACTTAGTGGTCAACTTAATTTTTTTCCCCAACATTGTATACGTAGGGGTTTAGAAGGTGAATTAGTGAGTTAACTTCAATCTAATGCAAGTACTTTTGCCTTGACTTTGATTGCCCCCACCAGTGGACGGTGGTCTCCCAATATTGATATTAGTTAGAGTGTGCGTAAGCTTGCCGGACACTTCAGCTAAAAGAAAAAACTTCAATCTTGTACATACGCTTGACTTTTTATTTCGTATTACTATTTTTTCCTTCCGACTTTATTTATGTATTTATTTTTTGTAGTTAGAGCTTAATATTATGTGCAATCACCTTAGGTAGGTGGTTATTTCCTGTAAATTTAGAAGAAACAAGGCAATTCATGCTATCTGAGTGTTTTCTGGTGGTTTTGAGCTAGTTTATTTGTTCGAAGAATCATATTGTTTGCATGCATTAGTCGAATTAGAACTTATAGTGGTCAATTTCAATCTTATACATGCGCTTGACCTTTATTTTTCTACTTTTTTTCCCCATATAATCTTCCAAACAAAACTGCAGAATTTACCAAAATGTTTAAGTTAGGAAATGGGCCCAACAATGTGCATCAAGCTATTCAAGATCTCCCTCACGTGCAATCATGTGTTGCAAACGGGAAAGAAATGCAAACAGTGAGCCTTGAACCCATCCTCTCGCAACTTGAGCTCTAATACCATGTTGAGTTACTAATTGTTCCAAAAGCTTAAGATGTTAGGAAATTGGCCTACAATGCATATCAAGCTATTCAACAGTTAGAATTTAAGATTGAGTTCCGTTTGATAGTTATTTGCTGTAAATTAAGAAGAAACAACCCAGTGCATGTGAGTGTTGACTGTCGAGCTTGTTATTTACTGTAAATTTCCTGCTTATGAGTGTTTTCTGGTAGGTTTGAGCTTGTTTATGTATTATGGGAACGATATTGTTTGCTTGTGTTAGAGGAATTAGCACTTATAGGGGTCCACTTCAATCTTATATATACGCTTGATCTTTTATTTCTTTTTATTTTTTCCCATCTGGCTCTATCTTTGTACGTATTTGTTCAAGTTACAACTTAGGATTATGTGCAGTCACCTTAGTTGGGTATTTATTCGCTGTAAATTCAAAATAAACATGCTAATGCTTGGCATTTGAGCTCGTTTAATGATTTTAGGAATCAATTTTTGCATGCGGTAGTGGAAACTTATTGTTGTTAATTTCAATCTTATACATACGGCATACGCTCGACCTTTTTCTTTCCTCCTTTTTTTTTTTACCTTTTGGCTCTATCTGTGTACATATTTGTCGAAGTTAGAAGTTAGGATTATGTGCAGTCTACTTAGCTAGGTACTTGTTTGTTGTAAATTTGAAAGAGACGAGCTAATGCATGTAATATGAGATCGTTTATTCATTTTAGTAGTCAAGTTGTTGGCATGGGTTAGTGGAACTTAAATTTATAGTGGTCAACTTCGATCTTGACCTTTTCTTTCCTAATATTTTCCCCATCTGGCTCTATCTAAGTACATTTACATTGAAGTTAGAACTTAGGATTATGTGCAGTCACCTTAAGTTAGGAAGTTATTTGCTGTAAATTCAGAAGAATCAAGCTAATGCATGTTATTTGAGCTCGTTTATTTGTTTTAGGAGTCAAATTGTTGCATCCATTAGTGGAACTAAAACTCGTAGTGGCCAACTTCTATATTATACATACGCTTGACCTTTTTTTTTTTTTTCCATCTATGTTTTCCCATCTGACTCTATCTATGGACGTAGGTTTTGAAGTTGAACTTTAAATCACATTAGAGCATCTCCAATGGGCTCTAAAAAAAGTGTGCTAAAATGTGTACTATCTTATAAACTATATTAAAAGTGGGACCCATTTAAGTGTGTTATGTGTGTATTAGTTTGGGAATTGAATAAGTGTTACAATGGTATAGTTAAAGTATGTGTTAAAGTAAGCTAAATATATTAAAATATACATATTTATTACACAATAATTGTTCCTACCTTCTCTCTCTCTCTCTCTCTCTCTCTCTCTCTCTCCTTTGATGTGTGCTAAGCGGTCTACTAAACTTGGCACACACTCTAACTCACGTAAATTAGTATACTCTTAAAACACTAGATAACTCGCTCATTGGAGCTTCTAAAACACTTATCTATTTGCTAATTGTTAGCACACACCCCTAATACACTAATTAACATAGCCATTGGAGAATGCTCGTAGTTAGCTGTAAATTTAGAAGAAACAAGCTTATGCGTGTTACTTAATTAACGAAAACACATCCCGTGCTAGTTGTTTACTGAAATAACTTCTTGCACAATTCATGCGTAATTAGCAGGTTTTCCCTTCGAGAGGAACAATACGAGTAAGATTTCTAGATGTTTTATATCAAAATAATTGATTTTTCTGTTCAATTACTTTAGAATTTGAACATGCAAAGTTTTTGTATTGCTTAGTCTCTATAGAAGCAAGCTTAAAAAGTAGAATTTCCAAATTATTGCGTTTCTTGAGATCAAACATTAACTTGATGGATTTCAGTGCCATCCCAATTCTAATTCACATGGTGAAGCAGGCCTAGTACTACATAGTGATTTTGTCTTGTTTTAATTATTGTACTAGAATTGAAGGCTCAGTATTCCATGTAGGGCTAGGATTTGCGGAGTTGTGTTTTACGATTCATTGGGCCATAGCGCGGTGCATGGTTGCAGCAAAGTAGTAATAACATATCATGGGTGGGAATTGGGAAAGCATTGTATCCTCTCTTCAACATAGAACAAACCAGGAAAGGGAGCGTGATTCAACATGTAATTATGAAACATAGAAAGGAGAGGTGTTTGATATGTGCCCTTCCCATTTTAGGGATGTAGATCTCTTCTCTTAGGCAGGAAGCTTTCCTTTGCCTTTTGCTGTAACAGCAAAATTATGATAATGAAAGTTTCACATCCCGCGTGGTATTCCAAGTTGTCTGATGAAATGCTCATGGAGCAAAGAACCTTGGCCTTGTTCGGTTTGCCATTTTAGTTTAGTTTTATTTTTTGTTTTCTAATGATTACCCTATTCCTCTCTCCAATTATTACTGTCATTTTTCTCTCTATCTCTATCCACTCATTACCCTAGCTCCAATTATTACCCTCGTTTCTCTCTCCACTCATTACCAAAACAAACAAAATTGAAATACCCAAAAACTACCGAACAAACAAGGCCCTTATTTTTCATCTTTATATTCTTGTTCTTCTGAAGAAAGAACTTGAACATTCCCAGTTACTGTTCATGATCCAAGAACAATTGGCATTTTACCCTGGAAACATTCCTAAATCAAGCCTAAGCAAACCCACGTTACCCAACGGTGTTGCCTTTTCATCCTCTAGAAAACCACTTGATTCGATATCGAACCCAGTTTTTCTATATCTCTTACATCATGGACTGCATAAGTTTGTCCCGAGTACTATCTGGATGAAGATTACATGGAGACATGAGTTCTGCATTATTGCAATAAGTGCTGGTCCTTTGGTTTCATTCACTTTGTCTCTTGTTTTTGCAGGAATCTTAGGACTGAAGCCACTCCACTTCCTTATGGCATTTTAGAGCCCCTAGATCTTTACAATGAAGTACTTCGATGCCATTCCGAAGCTTTTGAATGCAGTACACCAGGTAAATCAAGTAATTAAACCACTTCAATCTTTCACTTTTTGTATTGCTGGTGGATATGAGATTGGAGAAACTTTTTGTTTTAGTTCTTCATTGTGTTGTATCTTCTTCTCAATGTTACTTCCACTTCTATGTTTTCAACTTGGACCATAACAGAGGAAATGGAAAAGTATTCCAAGTACAAGAGTGGTTTTAGACTTCTATTATGTTGAAGGAATACTAGTTGAGTCAATTATTAGTCCAGTTGCTTGATAAAGAATGGTATGTTGTCAGGATGCATGGTCATTATATGTAACTTCTAATGATGAATCGATGATGTTTATGTAGAGTGGTATTACGAGAAAAATCATAGAATAGCAAGAATTGCATTCTTGAAAGTTAAAAGTTACACAAATTGAAGTTAAAATGAGTGGAAGTTGTTCAGAGGGGTGCAAGTTTGTAGATTAATCTGAGCGGTAACTTAGTCCTGAATAAACCTGCAAAAGGCCAGGAGTTGGGCCAACGAAGGTGTTGGCTGAGATCATGATATGCACCGGATCAGATATGCATTGGTTTAGGCACATACTCGTTGCCTATATTTATGATGCTTAGCCTTAACACTTGAATTAGCGTGTATAAGTGTGAACCAAATTGCCGATAAAAAAAAAGAGTGAACCAAATGGGACATTCGGAAGGCTTATGACCATGTTAGTTGGGGTTTCCTATTAAATTTTGATAGAAAACTTGTGGCTGGGAAGAATGGAAGAATTGTTTTACATTTAGTACATTTTCACGGCTTATATATTTTATTCATGATAGTGGTGTACTGGTATGGGTTATGTACGTCCCAACAAGTGTAAGGATGGATATCAATTATGTATATCATTTATGGATATCAATTATGTACGTCCCAACAATTATGAACCATAATTTCTTGCATAAGATGGATATCATTGTTCTGTAATTCTGTTTCTAGTGTGTAAGTTTTTGTGAAACTTCCTTATAAACTGTCACTCGATTTCTTATTTGAGTAGGATTAGCTGGTTGAATTATTTATGTAAATTTCAGTTGTTTGCTGGGGAGAACTTTCTTATGGATTTATTCTTGGTAAAATAGATCCCTAGTAAGGATTTGTTCTCCATCAGGAACTGGTTTCTGTATTGCAATGCCAGATTTTTGTATGCATTTGTTATACTGATTGTACAATCGGGATTGGGGTTAAACTTTTGGATGAAAGAGAGCTCGATTGGATCATAATTCGGTCTCTCTGCTAAGGCTTTTGTCTGCAGGACATCCAGGTTTCGTGTAGTATACATTTTAGTGAGCTTCTGTTGTTTTTTTAGGTGTAAGTGGATATCTTTTCATGACAACTACCTATCAAGTATCAACACAAATTGTTTTTGTGAGGACATTTAATGTTGCTGCCCTTATTGTTTATTGCATTGTTCAAGTTTCTCAGGTCCTTTCAAGGAGCAATTGTCTAGTAGTTCAGTATCTGAAAAAAAGCCCTTTGAACAGAGTACACCCATTGCTAGCCAAGGGCAAAGGGACTTTGCAGGAAATCACAATCAGCAGCCAGACTACGTTCTCGCTAATGTAAGAGTGTATTTAATTGAAGCGATTTTTGATGGGATTGTTTGTGTTTCCTAATTTGTTGTATTTTTCTATTTTATTCAATCAGTTGTTGTTTGGATTGTTTCTGTTCTTAATTTGTTTGTTGATTTCAGGAGACATTTACATCTTCTAGAAAGCCGAAAGTAAAGAAGAAAAGAAGCGAAGAATATCCATCATCAGTTGCTCCTGATCCCATTGAACTTCAAGGTTAGCTGCTTGTTTAAGTTTCTTCTGTTCTATATTTTTGGTTTTGTGCTTTTTTGTGTTAATTTGCTTTCTTGGGTTAGACGCTGCTATTCGAGGCTTCTGTGAGTTCTTGGAGGAGTTCTGTGGCAGAGCAGAAATTCCAAGTGATGATCGGGATGATGCAGAATGGTTGCAGTTGCCTGTTGCTGATGTTAGACAACTGGTGAATGAGATTTTATCTAGCCGGACAAAGAAAGTCCTACATTTGATTCCTGTAGATGTTCTAGTACGACTGTTGAGAGTTTTAGATCATCAGATTCATCGATCAGAAGGTTTGTCAGTTAATGAATGTGAAAATGTAAGTTCAAAATCTCTGTGTTTCTGTTCTGCCTGGAGTCAGTTTTACAGTTGTCAGTTAATCTTACAATTTTTATTCTAAATAAAAAAACAATGTTTAATTACGTTTGCATTCCTTGTTTCTCCTGGTTTTGTGCTTGTCCACTAAGTAGTTTCTGCATCTTTAGTCCCTTAGCTTCTTAAAATTTCTCACTGCATGAGGTTTTATAGATGCTCCATAGTGGTGATATAGGCTCCACTTTTGGGGATGGTAATATAGGTCAAAATGAACGCTCTTATCCACTTTTTGGTGCTGAATGTAACTTTCAAAGATTTATGACATAAATTTGGGAAATGAATTGTATTAATTGTTTATACTGAAATATTATTGGATTCAGCTTGTTTTCATGAGTTAATGGAAACTATGAAGTATTTGGTTCCACGGACTTGTAAACTTCTGATGGTGGTTGCTTTTTGGGTTTATGTTTCTCTGGTGCTAACTAATAAGACCCAGAAATGTGCCAAATTATAGTTGTGGCCAATTTTCCCTCATGATCATAGTGTTCATAACCTGCTGCTTTAGAATTTTCCACTTCAACAAGTTGGTATCATGTTATGTATATTCCTCATGTCATTGTCTCTGCTACGTAGGTCTCGTTGAATTTCAAGCGGGAATCACACTATAATTTATCAGTGATGATACACCTGTAACTGTAAATGGCGGTAGTTGATAGTAATAATGTTACTTGGATATCATAGTTGGCCAAATGTGTAGATGAAATTTGGCATGATCAATTTCAGCATCTTAACCTCAGCAATCTTTAAGTTTACATTGCTGAAGTAATTGAACTGTGCCTGACCTCATCTGAATTCATTTGGCTCTACCATCCATGCCTTTGGTGAGTTCACATCTCTGCTGGGCTTGAAGGATCACTTGCACTGGGCTTGAAGGATCACTTGCAGATTTCTCGTGCCTACCTTCCTATCTGAGCCCCTGGTAACGATACTATGATCATGTCATGTAGAGGGGCACTCAAATTATCGCTGTGTCCAACCCTTTACTCGCTGGGGCATCTGTCAGTTGGTACTTAGCCGTTTCCCCCCCCCCCCCTGCTGCTTCGTTTAGAACTCTCCTACTATGGTTGCACACATTGTGTTGCTTTTCTACTCATCTTGTACTGACACTTCCTTCTTTTCCCCCTCTTAACTGTCCTCTTCTTGTGATTTGCTATAATTCAGAGTTCCTTTGTTATTCACGCGTTCTATTTTTGGTCTTCTTTCATTTTCCTTAATATACACACCCTTTTGGTAGAACTCACACTGGAAATTGGCTTGCAAGGAGATGGTGTTCAAGAGCTTAGTTGCACGAAGCGGGGGCGGGGGCAGGGGCGGGAGCAGGAGCGGGTGCGGGGGTGTGTAGAAGCTCCCTAGGTCGGGAGCGGCGAGGGAATATTTAATTAATTAATATATATGAATAAACATACATATATTTATATGTTTTGGATATATGTTTTATAGTTCCAAAGGGAGCGCGTATATAACCATTTATATATATAAACATGAGTGGGAAATGACATCTCAATAGATTCTTTCATGCCAAATATATGGACTAAACACGTAGATAAGTAGTAGAATATGAGACGAGAAAGGGAGTGTCCTAAATCTTTCTTACTTCTTTTTTCTTTTTCTTCTACCTTGCATATATTTGGAAAGAAAAGTGAGAATTTCATCCTTAAAATTAGTGTGGAAGCTCCCATCCTATTTAGGATCGGGTTAGCGAGCTCCCGTCAGAGTTCCCGTCTCGGGAGCGCGGATTCGAGCTCCCGTCTAGGGAGTGCAGCTGCGCACCCAAGAGCTTATATTCATATGTTCAAGGACATCGGGTCGTTATCATTACCTACCACTCTTCTCCAAAACCATGTTTGTGGTTGCCCAGTCCCAAGACTGACCTAATGGTAGCCCTTTCTCTTTTGTAGGCTTCGCTCATTAGAGTATTCTGCCCCCACAAAATACTTGGGTATTCTTATCCAGCGTATAGCTTGCCCCTTGGGACCGCAAAGATGTAGCCCATGTGATCTCATACTTACACTGATAGTGTCTGACCCCATAATGTGGCGGTGGCTCTGGTATGTTGATACCAAAGAATGTAGACCCTCGACTGAACTCACCCTTGCAAGGGAAGGTGCCCCAAGAGCACATAGTCACGTGTTCAAGGCGATTTCTAATCCATGTGCGACCATATCATTATCTTGGCATTTGCAACTGTCTTTCTCTACCTACTGATGCTAAGAAGCACGATACGGACACAAACACGGACTCATGGACATGTCATTTCTCCAAAGCCTTGGACTTAGACCTGTTAGCAAATTCGTCGAATCTACAATACGTTTGGATTATAGATGCATCTTAGGAGTTCAAATAAAAGTTTAAAGCCATTGTTTCTATCTAATTTTTTAAGAAAAAAAAAACATAGTATCACCATTATGAAGATACAGTTCAAGAGTCACCGACTCACTATATGATTATCTTGAGCTTAACAATGGAAGTTTCGACTCTCGGCTAACTTTTAAATTTGCATTTTAACCTCGTAATGTGTCCTCAGAGCGTCCACAAAGTGTCTGCAATGTATCCGGCTAAACAAAATGTAAGGAAAAAATCAGACATGTATTTTGGTGTTTCCAACACAGATACACGAGGCCGGTAAACGTGTCCATGCTTCAGAGCACTTGTGTTTTATCTGTTGAGTGCTTTCAGATTTAAGTCTTTGGAACCTGAAATCAATTTTTTACTTGCTTATTGACACCCAAAGCCAAAGGGAAATATCAATTTAGCGGGTTAAGTTTTAGTCCATATCTAGGTTAAGGTAATATGCTTTTGGTTTAGTTTGTGAAATTGGGTTTTCTAGTTTTTTAACTTTTCAATCCACGGTGCTGGCAGAATTTGATATCTTGTGACCTTGGTCCATTTAAAAGGCGGACGAGGCTGTTTGTTTAGTAGTTAAGCTTGCCTGTTGTTGTTGACATTTATATTCCCTGGAGGGCTTTTTAGTAAAAGTGAATTAGGAGACGTAGGATCCATTCAAACTCATGGATGATTTTAAGAGAAGGTTAAATTTTGAAATTCCAACCCTTTTTGAAGCTTGTAGGGATGGGGTGATGCATGTGCCCAAGGACTTGAAATTCTCGAACTGTATTTTTCTTCTTAATTTTTTTTGATAAGTCAGTAATATCAGAGAGTTTCTTTTTCCCAGCCATTTGATTTACGGGAAAGTTGCGTGCAACTTAATGCTATATAGAAAAGATTTGGGAGAACTCAGGCCTTTCATGGAGAGTTTTGACTTGACTGATCCGTCATTGAGTCGATCAAACCTTCCCCAAATTTTGGATTGGCTTCTAAGCACAACAGGGATAGATGGAATACATATTCTGCATTCCTTCTGTGCTTGTATGCATGAGTATTGTTTCTTGTTTTCGTGGTCATATTGATAATTGTTCTAACAAATACCGTAACTTTCAGTCTGATTCAGATGTAGTGTCATCGATTTGTGGTGCTCTGGAGTCTATTCATGCTGCTCTCGCTATAATGGCTTGTAATGACATGCCAAAGCAGCTATACAATGAAGAGGTACATGCTTCAGACCAATTCTGTGTTACATTTTGCATATATCTGCGGCGATATTTTATCGAGCTGCACTCCCTTGTAAGCTTATTTAGACTTATCGCTTCTTGATTTATTGTTGTTTATGCATACCAGCTCATTGAAAGAATTCTGGAGTTCTCTAAGCATCAAATTGCTGACATTATGTCAGCTTGTGATCCTGCATATCGTGCTTTGCACAAACCTATTGAAAATGACATTTTTGAAGGTAGGTGATTATGGTTGTGAAAGAAAAGGTGATGCTTACATTTAGTAACTGCTTCATTACTTTATCTTATGGTTTTTTAATGCTCATTTTGCATTTATTTCAGATGAAGAAGATGAGGAGGGTGCTGATTATGGTTCTGCAAGCAAGAGAAAACGTACATCTAGGAGTGCAAAAGTGAAGAAATCATCAGTGAACAAGTGTGCTTAGTACTATGATTTTTTCTTCTAACAGCATGCAAATCGTTTGGTTATTTGATTTGGGTTTCTGTCTTACTGTCTGCATGTTTTGGCCTTGTTAGGGTCTCTGCTGCTGTGAACACTATACTTCAGAAACTATGCACCATTCTTGGTCTTTTCAAGGATTTGTTGACAATAGAGCACTTGTCAGATAGTTGCATTATGCAATTATTGAAGACAAGCTTCACAACATTATTGGTGGATAATATCCAACTCTTGCAACTAAAAGCTATTAGTTTAATCTGCGGGGTACTAAAATACATGTTCTCTGTGTTGTGTTATTGGCTACTGCTTCGAATTATTTTATGACTGCCTGTTTGGTCTGATTTGCTTGCTATCTTTATTACCATTGGTGCAGATCTTTTACTCGTACACGCAGCATCGGACTTACGTGATAGATGAAGTACTTCAACTGCTCGTGAAGTTGCCATTCTCCAAACGAATACCAAGAACTTATCATCTACCTGATGAGGAACAGAGGCAGATCCAGATGATAACAGCTTTGCTGATTCAGTTGGTTCACTCTAGTGCAAATCTTCCAGAGGCCTTATGGCAAGCAAATGGAAACCTTATTTTTGAGGTCTCAATTGATTCCAGTTCCCCTACTAAATGCCATGAGGCTGTTACCGAATCGTGTTGCCTTTTCTGGAGTAAAGTCCTTCAGCGATTTGCTTCTACAAAAAGTCAAGATGCATCTGAAGTGAAAACAATGATGGAGAGCCTTGTTGTGGATTTACTTACGACATTGAATCTGCCTGAATATCCTGCTTCTGCTCCTATTCTGGAGGTATGATTGTATTACAGAATCTTACCTTTTTTTCACTCCATGTTATTATCTTCATGTTAAGGAACAGTTATTTTGCAGGTTCTCTGTGTATTACTACTTCAGAATGCTGGGCTGAAATCCAAAGATATTGCTGCACGTTCCATGGCCATTGATCTCCTTGGGACTATTGCTGCAAGGTTGAAACACGATTCTGTCCTTTGCAGGACTGAAAATTTTTGGATAGTAGAGGAGTTAAATAATATCGACAATGGTGAACACAGTTATGCCAATGATGCATGTGCCTTATGTAGGAATGAAAAGATTGAAAAACCATTGTTTCTATGTCAAGGTTGTCAGAGATTATTTCATGCGGACTGTATGGGAGTTAGAGAACATGAAGTTCCTACCCGTGGCTGGTACTGTCAGTTCTGTCAATGTCAGAAACAACTTACTGTTTTACAATCATACTGCAAAGCTCATTGCAAGGATGATGGCTTGAATGATAGTAGTCTATCAGAAAAAACTTCTGAAAATGCCAATTCTGTTGCAAAAGTGGAGGTTGTTCAGCAGTTGCTTCTGAATTACCTGCAGGATGGTGGTTCTGCTGAGGATGTGCATATCTTTACCCGCTGGTTTGTACCTCATTGTGGCCTATTTTGCTTATTAAATTGTTTTAGCGTTCTGCTTTGGTGCTATGTTAAGGTCGCTTTGTGCAGGTTTTATCTTTGCATATGGTACAAGGATGTTCCGATCTCTTCACAGATGTTCTCTTACCACCTGGCCAGACTGAAGTCAAAAGCTATTGTGCGCAACTCTGGGATTTCGTCATTGTTGTCAAGGGAGTCGGTCAAGAAGATAGCTTTGGCCTTGGGACAAAATAATTCTTTCTCCAGAGGATTTGACAAGATTCTTCATATGCTTCTGGTAAGTTATTTATTGGTTATATCTGCATCATAAGCTGAGGTGGCGATTGATTTCTATTACGCGGTTGGTTTCAGGCAAGTTTAAGGGAGAATTCTCCAGTGATTCGTGCAAAGGCATTACGAGCAGTAAGTGAAAGTACCGTGTCATTCTGAGGCAATGTCTTTTCAGTAATTTTGATGGAGAAGTCTTTTTTTTTTGGTTTTGTTGAAGGCGCTCATCCTCCCTCTGATTTAATGATGAGAGCAGGTTAGTATCATTGTAGAAGCTGATCCAGAGGTTTTGTGTGACAAATTTGTCCAAAGGGCTGTTGAAGGAAGGTTTTGCGACTCTGCTATCTCTGTTAGAGAAGCAGCACTGGAACTTGTTGGTCGGCATATTGCATCTCATCCTGATGTTGGTTTGCAGGTAGTGCAAATTACGCACCTATCCTCATATTTTACGAAGATGCTTCAAGCCTATTCACCTTTTTATTTTTATTTTTAATCTATGGTGTTGTTGCAGTATTTTGAGAAAGTTGCTGAGAGGATGAAGGATACTGGAGTAAGTGTTAGAAAACGAGCTATCAAAATCATACGAGAGATGTGCACATCAAATACTGATTTCGCAGCGTTTACAAGGGCTTGCATTGAGATTATTTCTCGTATTAGTGATGAAGAATCCAGTATTCAGGTAGTTCTGAAGGAATGAGATTAATTTGATAATCCACCCAGCCCTCCTTTTCTAGTTTTGCTCCTTATCGTGTCAATTGTTTGTGATAAGGCATTCATCTGTCTGCATTATCCAATATTTTATGTGGCCTTGCCTTTGAATTTTTTTATGTGTACAGTATTGAATGAAATATTACTAGATATATGGAAACAGTAACTGGATAGTAGATAGATAGAAAGAACTAATTCGTTTAAGTTCTTATGTTGGTTTATTGATTCATGAAAAATGGAAATAGGGTACAAGGTGTAATAGAAATAACTGTTTGCTATGTCTTGCATAATTATATGCATAGAGTTGGCAAGATTTTGTGGTCCCAAGATTGTTCGCCAAATTGGTGTGTAATTGGGGAGTAATGCCACAACATAGTAGAAACAAGGATAAGATCTAAGACTATCCCTATTTGTTTGGGTTGACATTTTGGGGAAAGGTGCAGGAGGTTCTTTAAGTAATTAATAAATCATAGAATGAAAATTCTTTTGTAGGGAGATTTGTTTAGCTGGATGACCAGGGTTGTGAACACTGTGCTTGAGTTGTTTTTTACGTTTTTAGACTCTTGATTCTTTTGTGGAGTCTAAGTATGTTGGCTTTGTATAGCAGTGTTCTACTGCCTCTCTTGAGCACCATTAATATTTAATACAAACTTAAAGGAAAAATCTTGAACGTGAATATGTTTATGTGAAGTTGGTTTCCAATTCTCTTTTCTTGCTGACAGGATCTTGTCTGCAAGACATTTTATGAATTCTGGTTTGAGGAACCTTCAGGTTCACAGGCTCGTCTCTTTGGAGGCAGCAGTTCTGTTCCACTGGAAGTAGCTAAGAAAACTGAGCAGATAGTTGAGATGTTAAGGAAGATGCCAAATCATCAAGTTCTTGTCACCGTAATTAAGCGTAACTTAGCCCTTGATTTTTTTCCGCAATCAACTAAGGCTGTAGGCATCAATCCTGTTTTTCTTGCATCTGTACGGAGGCGCTGTGAATTGATGTGCAAGTTCTTGCTCGAAAGAATATTGCAGGTATTCTTTTCTTCTTAGCCTTTCAAATATTTTGGTGCTTTTTTTCCTTCATACCCATGTATGGGATATTTATTATTTTTCAGGTTGAGGAAATGACCAGTGAGGAAGTTGAGGCGCGTACACTTCCGTATGTGCTTCTGTTGCATGCTTTTTGTGTTGTGGATCCTACATTATGTGCTCCGGCTACCGATCCTTCCCAGTTTGTGGTCACTCTACAGCCATACCTAAAGAGTCAGGTTATCCACAGCTTCATATTTTGTTATGGAACAGTCATTACTGCTGTCATTGAATGTCTGTCGTGCCTAATTGTTTTGCTTTTCTCTCTCCTTGAAGGATTATTGGTTTTTGAAGTAGATAGTGATGGAAAATTGGAAATTGACTTGGTAAACTTAGGTAACACACAGCATTGCTGTTTGCATCGTTACTAGTTTGACACTGGGTCATGTCTAGAAAATTGTTCCATAATATTTTGGGGGATGATGTTCATTTTTGCTTTATGCATTTTACACTTCATTTTTTGTCCTCCTACCACTCGCAGTAAGAGTGTGAAAGGCTGGTCGGAGTCTGAGTATCATTTTTATACAACATAACTATTATATTCATAAGGAATGGTTTTTTTTCTTTTGTACTTTTTGTTGTTTTGAGTGTTCTTTCATTATTCCGTTTACATTTTAGTTCCTTTGTCCTTTTTCCATTTTTCCTTTTCCTGTAATTATAGGTGGGTTCTGTAAAGATTGGTGTTAATACTCAAGTTGCTTTTATTGGTGTTTCAACATTTCTGTGCTCTCTGTTCTTATGCTCTGGAAAAGGTTATAAAATGACAGAATGCAGTGCATACTAACTCAGTTTACTTATGTTCAGGGTGACAATCGTGCAGTTGCACAGCTACTGGAAAGTATAATCTTTATAATTGATTCTGTTCTGCCCATGCTTCGAAAGCTTCCTCAAAATGTTGTGGAAGAACTTGAACAAGATCTGAAGCAGATGATTGTTCGCCATTCTTTCTTAACCGTTGTCCATGCCTGCATCAAGTAATTTGACATTTTAGTTGCTATTTACTTGTTCCACATGTCTGCTTTCGTTTTTATTTTCTTGTTCCACACGTCCGCTTTGGTTGCTAGTTTCTTGTTCCATACGTCTGCTTTGGGTGGTAGATCTTCAAAGTATTTTAATAGCTAGGTTCTCATTAGCTTAGTCATCTTGGTCAATGTTGTTAAAATCCTACGATACGGGATACGTATCCTACGATTCGTATATCTCCTTAGGATAACGATACTTATCCCATCCCGTATCCTTTTTGTATAAAAATCCTACGATATATGTGCGTATCCGATTCAGTACGTATCCTACGATTACTTAATGGAAGAAATTCAAACATTATTATAAGAATTGGAACCTCAAACGCATTAATCTATGTCATTTGAGCGGCATTCAAACCATTTGAAAGATCTCCAACCTCAGTGTAGGGTTTGAATAGAAGAAAAACCATATTTCGATCGTGTTTTGGGAGAGGGATTTTCTTTTCTGTCCTTGACTAAGGTAGCAGGAAACCTCAATCTGATAAATCCCAGTTGAGATACTTGAAATTTTGCAACTTAAAAACTTAGTTTGTTGGTGTTATTAGGTATAAATACTTGTTAATTGTATATTAATTATGGTTAACGTATCGTACGATACGCGATATGTATCCCGATTTCAAAACCTTGATCTTGGCTTCTTGTTTACCTAGATGGATTCCTGTGTGGGATGCAGTAGGAAGTGCTTTTTTAGAATATCCTCTTTAACTAATGAGCAGTGCTAGAGACACTAAATAGTGCATTAACTCATGCACTAAATGTGCACGTCATAACCACGTCAATGAAGAGTGGAATACGTGAGTGGACCTATTCATTTAGGTAGTGCATATTAGTACATTAGTAGTTAGTAGTTACTTGTTAGTTGTTACCGTCTCTTGCTAGTGGATAGTGGGATTGGTCCTGGATTAGTCAAGATGCATGTAAGTTGGCTTAGACACCTTGAGTTATGGAAAAATAAACTAATCACTATCTCTTAAGCGTATGGTGCACGTGTTGATGATTTTAGAGCTGTTCAGCAGCAGGTAAAGTCTGTTCAGCCGCAGGTAAAGTGCAGCAGCTCTGCTGCTGTTTGTTTTATGAGGAGGGTTAGTGCCATCTATTTTTGGGTTGGGCCACTATCTAGTACTCCTTACTTTTTAGGTTGGCCATCTATTTTTGGGTTGGGCCACTATCTTCTCATTCATTTGGTGATGCAGGACGGTTTTAGGACGCTTGAGTATTACCGCCTACAATAGGAATCGTGATCGTTTTGGTGGGAAATAAGAATAGTACACGGAGAAAGTGCGCAAAGAAGAAGAAAGAGAAGAATTAGAAGAAGATGAAGAGAGAAAGAAAGAGAGATAGAGGTGCTTCACCCTCGCAAGGGTTAGGCAGTTTTCTGCAAGGAAGGATCGCAACCCTATCCCCAATAGGAAAGGACCGCAGCCCAAACCCCAATAACAAAGACTGCAGCCTTGTCACTCAATTCTTTAATCAATCAACTCTTCTTTCAAAATGAAAGATTACATCACAATTTATACTACATGGAAAAGACCATTCTAATTCCTAGAAGTCTAAATGGAATGAACCTAATAAATGAATACATTGAATAAGATATGTGAATGAACCGAGAAATAAATGCATACATTAATCCTATTAACAATTAGATGCAATGAACTAGAAATGTGTTTAATGTATCTAGATGAATATAAATGCAAGTACTAAATTCATGTTGACCCGTGACCTTCCAACTACTATGGATGACCCTTGAATTACAAAATCCTTGAACGACCCATGCTGCCTTGGGGTGAAATCGGTCCGGTCCGGTTTGGGGGTATTTTTGGGACCGAACCGGACATTCGGTTTGGGAACTTTTGAAACCGGGACCGGACCAAATAAGACCGGTTCGGTTCCTGTCGGTTTCATCCGGTTCTGGTTTGGTTCCGCCGGTTTGCCGGTGTGGTTAGACGAGAGAGAGAGAGAGAGAGAGAGAGAGAGAGAGTCTGATGCAGATCGAAACAGAGCAATACCCAAGTTCTAATTGAACCAAATCAACAAATTAACTTTAGAATCAGAGAAAAAGAGAATTTTTTTTGTAGAAACACTACACTATTCTTAGTATTATACACAAAGATTTTAGGAACAAACCAGATAGGGTTTTTTCAAAACCCAACGCTACAAATCCCCATGGCTGTCATCTTCTTCGTCGAGTCGATCTTTGGGGAGAGAGAGGGTGGGGGGTTCGCCGCCATCGATCTCGGGAGGGAGAGAGGGAGGTGGTCGCGGCGTGGCGGCGGCGAGGAGTTGGGCGATAGAGACGAGGAGGTGAGAGAGAGATTAGATTTTTGGGTTAGAATCAGATCTGGTGTGGGAATTGCTTTTATATAAATAGGAACTCATTAAATGATGTTAAATGTAATAAAATCTCAATAATAAAACAAAGTTGCAGGTCAGCCGAGTGGTAGAGAGCCTTGCACCCATGCTTTAGGTGTGGGTTCGACTCCCACCCCTACCATTTTTCTGTGTATTAAATAAAAACAGTCCGGTCCAGTTCGGTCCGGTTATTAGGAGCTCTAAACTGCAAACCGGACCAATTCTCTCGGTTTCCCAATTCCCCTAACCGGGACCGAACCGAATGTAAAAAGGGGGAACCGAATAAGGCCGGTTCGGTCCGGTTTATCCGGTCTGCCCTTTCACCCCTAATGCTGCCCCTTGATTAGGATTGTTGTAATTAGCCAAATTCCTGTCCTCATCATTTGGGCTCTATTCTTGATATTTATGTTTTGGACTTGGGCCATCTTTATTATTTAAATTTGGATCAGAACTTCTTTTATTAAGGGTTTGTATGTCCAAAGTAAAAAAGAGCTTCATTATATTGGAAAAAGTTATTTAAAAAATATACTTTTTGTATTAGATATATATAAAATATTGAAAAAAAAAAATTTATTCGGCATATCCCCAACGTGTCTGTGTCCTAATTTTTAGAGAAATGACGTGTCCGTGTCCGTGCTTCTTAGCGTAGGGGACATGGGAAAAATATGGATATATGTTAGGCTAAATAGTTAGTTATTATTTATATGAACATTTCTATCAAGAAATAACCAAAATGAATAGTATCTTTACAACTCTTGTTGTTTCATTCAATATAAAAAGTTGAATGGTGGTTATATTTAGTCATAATTCATTTATTAGTACTTTTTGAATATCATACCCCCGAAATAAGCTTTCGATATTATAAATTGGTCCCTGTCATGTTTCCATACATATCCAGATTGAGACACAGGTGTTGTTTGTCCCCGGATTTAAAATAATAAAATTTATTGGACACTCCAAGTGGCGTGTTCCCGGCGTGTTGTGGGTCCCAAGCATGTCCGACACGGATACGGCAAGTGGCTTGAACTCAGGAGTGTCAGTGCTTCATAAGTGGTGTGTGGATTACGGATCAAAATTAGTGTTGTTTTTCCTCCGTCACAGCCACTTTTTTGCCACATGTATTTGATACTAAAATATGGCGGGCATATCTGCATTTAGAATTGATTATTGGATGCAAATTTGTACCTACTTCTGAATATCAAGACAATGCTTTTGTGGTTAAGTCAAGTTTTAGACTTTATGCCCAACTTTAGTTATGTGGTGGTACAGGATTGAGTCGATTGACACTTTGCTTTGATTTTATTTACGAGTTGATTTTCTTCTGTTTCAGGTGTCTGTGCTCTCTGAGTAGAGTGGCAGGGAAAGGTTCAGCTGTTGTTGAGTATCTCATCCAGGTGTTTTTCAAGCATTTGGATGCCTTAGGGTTTGATAACAAGCAGGTTTGTTGTGGTTATTTGGAATAACCAGTGCATCTTCATTTTCTAGGTAACCTGAGAACGATTTTGTTCACTTCATTGAACTAGGGTGAACAATACCTCCCTTTTATTGGTGAAGAATGTGTGGTTCCCACCAAAAATCAATTCCATCTTCATTATAAAGTGTATTAATCCCATGGGACCCGCACATCTTCAACCAATGAGATTGAAGGTACTGCTCATGCTCTCTTTGTGAGGGTGAACCAAATTGAACTCAGGTAACCTAGGTGGATTATCCATCGTTTAAAAACACTCTCCTAGCTGATATGTTTGCGTTTGTTTTTTTGTTTATTTTGCTGTATTAATTTCCAAGTCTGGTTGTCGGGAAGTAGCTCTTTATGAATTTATCTCCTAAGATTTTGGAAGTGCTGTAGAATTGTGTTGTGAATATGCCCTGGTGGCACCAGTTGCCCCACTCAGAAGTCAGAACAAGTTAAGTTTATTTTCTAACTATAGACTGGTGGACTATAGGTTGGAACTTGGATTCTGTGTACTGCCTCTTAAGTTTGAACTCCCAACTCATGAGCTTATTTTTCATTCAGTAAAACTTCACCTTTGTGTGGCCCGAACTGCAAAGGTTGCGTTCCATTTTCACATGATATAAGAAGAACCGACATGTCTATGGGCCTCTATTGTTTCGTTGTCGGACACTGATACGCTTTGGACGCGTGTTGGGATCCCAACTACTGTTGGATTTTCTGTAATATTGTTTTCGTTCGAACAAGTTGGATACACGCTGGGGACATTTAGGGGAGACTTGACCTAACACAGACAAGGACACGTCATCCAGCACAATGCAACCAAAACTGCTAATGATGTGTACCATTTTCAAGTGTTTGGGTCGTAGACAGGGATACATTTGTACACACTCCGGACACGTTTTGGGATCCCAAATTGTTCAATTTTTCATTTTATTAGTCTTGGTCAAACAGGTTAGAGATGAGCTGGGACATTTAGGAGAGCACAAGGAAATTATGTGCAATTATTTGTTTGTTATTTACTTGGTAAACTCTTCAGGCTTTTGATATTCTCTTGTCATTCTCATTGTTATTCTACTAAATATGCAAGTATGCACCGCAATGTAGAAACTAGGTGTAATTGAGCAATCACTAACTAATACTGTTTCGAGCCCTTTAGATGCTTGCATTCATTGTAATATCGTGAATGGCTTGTAGTTGTTATCACGTGCTGTAGTACCCACAAAAGGTTCTCATAACTGACTTGACCATAAGCATAACTCATGTTGATGGTGCCTTTAAGCTGGAGTCTACATTCTTCCAACTCCATGGTCTCTCATAAAAAGTGGTTAAGTTCTTGTTTAAAGAATTCAAGGGCTTGAAGTCTCCTCTTTGGAATGTTCAGGTATCCAATCACGGATTCGTAAAAAATAAAATAGTTGGGGGTAAATCAGAACAGGTTAATATTGTTATTCAAGGGGAGAGGGAAGAGTTGCTTTGTACACTATTTTCATACGAATGGACTATATAACAGTACTGCCATATCGAGTGTTGCTCCTCCCTTTATGCTGGGGATATTCACAGTTTCTGTTATATATACCAAGTTTGATTTGTACTCCGAAACACTTAAATTTTTTAGGTAGAATTGCTCATCGTGAGTCGTATGGCCTGGCCTTGGGGCTTACATATCTAAGCCTGTTATTGCCTGTCAACACTTTGGGAAGGCATTTGTATTGCCATAGGTGACAGTCTTCTTATTATGGTATCTATTAGTGGATTTGAGAAGGATCTGGTAATCCGTTGAGCTATTGTTCTATCTGTTTGGAGACATCCTCAGGATCTCCGTAGAACGTACTTTTTGGATATTGGTTGTTATTTGATGGAGAATGAACGATTTTTGAAGAACTACGTTTTTCCAAATCATTCTGAATATGGCTGATGGACTGCTTTGAAAAAGTTTGTGTGAGATTTGGAACCATCTTTTGGGTTGATTTCGTTTTTTCCAATGCTTTTTTGCAATGGTTTATCTGAGAAAGCATTATCTTTCACTAGACTAAATTTAAAATGGTCATTTTGTAATTACAGCAAGTTGGGCGATCTCTTTTCTGTCTTGGGTTGCTTATTCGTTATGGTAACTCTTTGCTGAGCACATCCTGTAGCAGCGACCAGAATATTGACGTCAAGAACAGCTTCAAGTTGTTTAAAAAATATCTTCATGCAGAGGATTTTATTATAAAGGCCAGATCTTTGCAGGTATGCTCTTTCACCATATGTCTGGGAACCTGCACCCCTCGTGTAAGGACCACACACACACGGAAGAAGAGAGGGATAGAGATTACTGTATTGTGTCTAATTTCAGTTGTGCTCATCTAGTTTTGGATTTCTGTAGGCATTAGGCTATGTTTTAATCGCTAGGCCAGAATATATGTTGGAAAAGGATGTTGGGAAAATTCTAGAGGCAACACTCTCTTCCGGTACTGATGTACGTCTTAAGGTAATAGTTTCTCTTTTGCTTTCTGCTTTCATTTCCTGTCCATGAACTGAATTAATCTGTGGACTTTCTACTTTAATTTCCTGTCCATGTACTGAATTAATTTGTTCCACAGATGCAAGCGTTGCAAAACATCTACGAGTACCTTCTTGATGCAGAAAATCAAATGGGAACAGAAAAAACCAGCAACAATGTCAATAGTTATCCCATAGATGCTGGCCATAGTGTTCCTGTTGCTGCTGGTGCAGGTGATACCAACATTTGTGGCGGAATAATTCAACTGTATTGGGATAACATCCTGGGAAGATGTTTAGATGTGAATGAACAAGTTCGCCAATCTGCTGTGAAGGTAAGAACATTATCCTCTCAAGGCTTTTGTTCAAATGATTGAACTAGTTTGGGCAACCAGGACAATCAGATAAAACTTTTACAGAACTACGAACTATCCCTTAAGAGTGATAATGGATACAGAAATATGAATTATTTTCTTAAACATTTTTTTCTTTGATAAATAATAAAATTTTATTGAAAAGGCATCAAGGGAATACAGCCATGTACAAAATAAAAGCGATGAATAAAAATGAGAATGTCAAATTATAGAAGGCCCTATTACCCCTCGATACCCCAAAAATATAACATGTCAAAGAATTGACTCAAAGTAGGGTTGCACTCTCGACTCCCAACTAAAGAAAATAGAAATAAAAAAACTCTAATTCTGAACAATGGTCTATCCTTTCCTTCGAAATATCTACGATTCCTCTCTCCAGATTGACCACATCAAACATAGTGGGATCATAATCCCATGCTTCCGTCTTCTTCTACCCACTCTAGCCCCATACCATTCTTGAATAAGTTCCACCACCGTCCCAGGTGAAACCCACGACATGCCCCACGAAACAAGAACCGCATTCCAAAGCTCCTTGGCAACCGGACAATGAATAAACAAATGTGTCACTGACTCTCCATCTCTCAAGCACATGCAACGCCGATTCACCCTAAGCATCCGACTCCACATAAGATTATCAATAGTGAGAATCTTGTCCTTAGCTGCACACCAAGCAAAATAAGAAACCTTGGATTAAACACGAAACAAATTCTTAGACTAATATCTCTTTTGTCGTGGATTTATTGGTCAGTTGGTTGCTCTGAAAACAAGGACCACAGAGTCTGAAAGCTACAGAGGGTGATTCTATCATTTTACTCTTGTATACTGCCCTGGAACACATGATTGACCAAGTTGTTTCATTTTATGATTTCAACGATCTTACTTTTACCAGCAGCAAATTATTTAATCTTTATACTACTTTATGCAGATTGTTGAAATTGTGCTGCGGCAAGGTCTAGTTCATCCTATTACCTGTGTTCCATTCCTTATAGCTCTTGAAACAGATCCTCAGGAGGGAAACTCAAAGCTTGCTCATCATCTGTTGATGAATATGAATGAAAAGTATGACTCTATATAGACTTGTATTGGAATCCTGATAATCTGGTTATTTCAACTAGTGAAAACATCTTTTTCCAGGTATCCAGCATTTTTCGAAAGCCGTTTGGGAGATGGCCTTCAGATGTCCTTTATTTTCATTAGATCCATGGCTGGAAGTTCTGAAAATCCAAACCCTAGAGCCCAACTCAAAGTACCTGATAGTATGAAAGGGACATTCGAGAGCGCCTCTTTCAATTACGCAAGACTTGGTGTTTCTCGAATCTACAAGCTGATTCGTGGGAACCGCATCTCAAGGAACAAATTTATGTCGTCGGTTGTTCGAAAGTTTGACACTCCGACTTGGAATAATTCAGTCATCCCGTTTCTGATGTGAGTTCTTACTTTGTTGCTCATATTATTCTGCGGTTTCTGCTAGATGTATCCAGTATTGTCCACCTCTTGCGGTATAAGCGATACATATCTTATGCTAATGGTATCATGCGATACATGTATTGTTATGCATCATGCTATATTTTAGGGTAAAAGTGATACATATCTTATGCTAATGGTATCGTGTGATACATGCGATACATCATGCTATATTTCAGTAAGTGGTGCATGATTCAAGACATAAGATATGGGAATATGTGACTTTTCTAACATTTCTGAAGAAAAGAAAGTGATTGCGCTTGTTTTATGATAATTCATATTCCTGATAAGTTTTATATAATTATATGGTTTGCATGTATTTTGAAGTTTGTATGAGTAAACTGTTTGAGAAATTAAAACTAGTAGTTTAATTAAATATAGTTTTTGGATATGAAAAAAATCGTTCAATGAAGATTAAAAACGTAAGTGAGGTTCTAAGACAATACAAAATATCGAAAACCAAATTATATCATTATTAAGAAGGGAATTGGAGACATTTTAATGTACATTTGATTATGGAAGGAATAATGCGTTGACATGGTCATCTTTGGTGTTCTATTTTCAGGTGTATGAAGTATCTCTTCATATCATAAAAAAAAAAAGTATCGATTCATGCATATTTTTAATCTTAAGGACCTTACTTTGATATCGATATTGATTAACATTGTTTAATGTTATATTCTCTCAAGATATATGCATATTTACGTGTAATATTTATATTCCACCTATTTGTTTGAATATCTGTTAAGATAGTATCGATTCGAACTGCTTTTTCCAGGTACTGCACTGAGATCCTTGCTTTACTTCCTTTCACATTGCCTGATGAGCCTCTTTACTTGATCTACGCTATAAATCGAGTAATACAAGTTAGAGCTGGGACCCTGGAGGCAAATATGAAAGCCTTTCTGCATTCTTTACAAGAAGATGCAAAGAAACTTCATAGTAATGGGATAACTCAGCCCCAGGAGTCATCCTGTCAACCTGTTTGCAATCAAACAATATCAATGGATCTTAATGGGACAGTTGAAGTAGAATCCGGTGACCAGCCTGTTTCTAATCACTCTGAGCATACGTATCCAAATTTGCATCCTAGGAATTCATACAATTCTTACCAAATATCTGAAGATGATCTGCAGAAAATCCAGGTATTTGATCCCATGTTTGCATAGTACTTTTCCCACATTTAATATACTACTACCTCCGTTCCAAAAAGAGAGTCCGAATAAAAAAAATACATTTTTGTTGTCAGAGATTCAAAATTTTATTCACAAATTGAAAGAGTTCATTGATATCTACTAATTTGTGATATCAATATGTGCCTACGACTTTTGCTGTTCCTAGTCTTCCGACATCTATTAGAAATAGTTAAAAAAAAAAAAACATTTCCATACATTCACAGATTCTTCAGACATTTCCATTATATGGGTCTGCAATTCTTGAACATTTCCATATGTTGCAGAAAGATTTTCAAAACAACATACCGAAACAAATTTTTGATCCTTGTTGTGTTACCCTGGAATTCTTTCGAGTTTTCTTCCCTTGTTATTGTGACCAGAAGTTGAGGGCTTTTTTTCTGCTTTTCAAGTTCAAATGGCATGTTACTTGAAATTCGTGTTTTTTTTTTTAACTCTTTTTATGATAGCTTAAGATGATGGGCTCTGATATCAAAAAAAAAACTTGTGTTTTTACAGGCAGACTGTCTTTCTGCTACAGCACTACAGCTTCTTTTGAAACTAAAGAGGCATCTGAAAATACTGTACTCTCTAAATGATGCACGATGCCAGGTACAATTCTTTTTGAGTGGTTTCTGCACAACATGTTTTTCCAGAGTAGCACATTTGATCCTAATTTCCGGGTACAATCCAATTCTTTGTGACCAGGAGTTCTCTCCAACTGAACCCGTAAAACCGGGGGAGGTTCTCTCTAGGCAGAACATTCCCTTCAACATAACTGAAACACGCACCGAACTGCCTACGACTCATGAAGAATTGTTGCAAAGATATCAGGTAACGTGATCAACTGAGATTTTGACTGGTGGACAATATCACATTCAATGAACTTTTTTGAATCAGAGTTGTGCATTATGTGCTGAGGGTTGGGTCAAATACCCAACTTTAGCAGATTATAAAGGCGAAATGACAGTTTTTGGCCCAATGGTGCTAGGAGCAACCCCACTTTCACCTTGTGAGGCAGGTGTAAAAGTGGGTATCAGTGTCCCTAACACTTTCCATTATTAACTATCGACCAGGCTAGTGGACTGGCGTCACCAAATTAGTTGGTTACACCCTACTTATATGTGGCAATCTAATTTATGCTGCTTGTACATTGAAGGTTGTGTTCTGACCTTGGATCTCTCTGCCCAGGATCAAAATTTTGCTACGATGTGTTGCTTTGGCAATCATCGAAAAGGGAACATCTCGTTTGAAAAGAGACGAGGACTTTGGAAAAATGAGAAATGTTTACAAAAATGACCTAAAACTTATCCAAGTGCATAAAAATACTGATTGATGAGAATCAAAGAGGTTTAAACATTTGTGAAACGAAAATTTAGTGTAAAAAAACTTCAAATCTGTGTGGTCACTAAGGTTTGAATGACCTAAAACTAAGGTTTTGCGATGCTTTTTTTTTTTCCCTGCTTCATTGCTTTGTCTTTCATTTGAAATGCTAGAATTTCATAGTTGCGTAAACAGAAAGTTTGGCCATATAGATTGAAACTAGAGAAATTTGGTTCCTTAGATTCGCGTGGTTTCCTGTTGACCATTGTCCTATCTGAGCTGAAACTTCTATTCTTCTCTTTTACTGTTCCACAACTGCTTAATCACCGTGCAGGAATTCAAAACTGCTTTGAAAGAAGACACTGTTGACTACTCAACATACACGGCCAACATCAAGAGGAAGCGCCCTCCTCCTTCCAGGAGAGGGGGAAGGTCTGGCCGCATGGCTGGAAGGGACGATGAAGATTACGATGACAATGAGGATTGGGGTGGTGGGGTGCGGAGGCTAAACAACAGCGGGAGGAAAAGCAATAGAGGCAGGCAGTGGTCGTAGTTGTAAATAGTACGTTACAGTTAAAGCTAACATCATGTAGAATATGTAGGAGGTGAAGATTGAAAAAAGGAGGTAGAAACGAGAAGGTCGGAGGGAATTCTTTCCCGATAGAAGAATGAAGCGAACTTGAGGCCGCATTCATGTTAAGGAAGAGAATCGATTTGTGTAGTTGATTCCTTTTTGTATATTCTTTTGGTTATGGAAATCATGTAATTCAGTCGGGTATATAGTGATGATGAGCCCAATTTTTTGTACATGAATGCACATTTTAGAATTTGTTCTTTGCTTTCTACTATTACTTTTACTGCTGCAACACAGGAGTAATTATTTCATAGGCTCGGGTCACCGCCACTTGGTGTTCTATCACCCTTTCCAATCACACTTTTCTGTGGAATCTTTGCTATGGGCTCCACAAAAATCTGTGGTGAGTAAAGATATTGGGGTACTGCGTGATGGTGTGCCAAGATCATAAAATATTTTTTCATAGCATAGGCCCGCAGTGGGAAATTCTGTGGTGAAATATACTTCCTCTGTCCTAAATTGTTACTCCTAATTACAATTTGGGGCCTCAAAAAATTATTTATAGATAGATCTCAATTAATTTCATTAAATGTTTCTAGTGGTTCAAAAAATGAAATAAGAGCAACAATATGGGAAGGAGAGACACATCGAGCCAGCCCGAGCTAAATTTTAACTGTTGGGGGACTCTAGGCCACTGAGCCAAATAAAAAATGTTAGGTACACAACCATATCCATCCACAACCCTTCACATGTATGTGGAGTCCACACAATTATGGTGTTGGTGTATGTGGACCCCACATGTACGTGAGGTGTTGTGGATAGATGGTTATGCATGTATCATTTCTCGAGCCAAATTTACACCAGTAGTGATGATATGTGTTATACTCGTAATATCACTATACAATTTCTTCCAGACATGAACCCGATCACAATTATCCAACTTGGAGGCGAATTAATGATCATATAATCAGCCAAGCTGTGTGGTCTAGTTTTTATAAAATTCCTTCAGGGCCTAATCGTTTATGAGCATCGAATTGAATTTTACATGCATCGGTCTTTGGTTAAAATTCCTAAGATGCACCGGATATCTTATCATATTAATCACATGTAATCTCATCACTAATCATCAATATTAATCCAACGGGAAGAGTATGTCTCTGTTTTTTTTTTTCTATTTCGACGAACATAAACCCATAGCAATTATGTTCGGATCAGCTTACGTGCACCTCAACTAATCTCATCTCCGATCTGATCAAAGAGGATATATTTCCTTACTATTGCTCTCCCCCAAAAAACGGGGATTACACTAGTCACTGCCAGAAGAAACCATAATATGAAATGCCAACAGTCCCAATTAATAAAGAGATGTACAAGATCATACTCCATACCATAAGGCACGAACGAACACGACATGACAACACTTTGACACTTTGCATTTCGACAAGTGGAGATGTCGACCTCTTTTCCATATAACTACCTCGGTTAATTTTCAAAAAAAAAACGACCAAAAATTTGGTAGAAGCTAGAAGTCAACAATCATAATGTCTGTATCTAGTATCCTTATCCCCAGGGTACAAAAGCCGGGGATGGAGAAAATAGCAAATGAAACAATCATAATGCCTGTATCCAGTTTCTTCATCCTCAGGGAGTCGTGGGTACAAAAGCCGGGGATGAAAATAACAAATGAAACATTCACTGCCCGCCAGGCCATGAAGACCTTCCTGGTATCGGATTGGATCTATTGTATTAAACACTGGTTACAGCGTAATTATTCACGACTGAGGGAAAATACAGCAAAATTTGGGAGCAGGAAATAAATAAGGCCACCCACAAGGCAGCTCAAGCAGGAAATCGGCTGTTTTAACAAGCAACAAAATGTTTTGAGGCCACCAAAAAAATAATATATATCAAAAGGAAAAGAACCTAGTAACGGAGCAAGTAGGTCCTGCGCCTGAACCAGTTGTAGTCAGGTAAACCCTGGATAGGCCCCATGGCAGCGATGGCAACATCCTTCAATTCCAAACATAAGACCAAACACGATTTAGAAACAAACATAAAATCAAACGGAAAACTCTAAAATAGTATCTACCCCCTCCGTCCCTTATTACTGGTCTAATTTGCAGAATAATCGAACTATTGAGGAGACAACGATTGCACTTTAAACATTGTAACTTTCCACAAAATCTCCATTTAAATAGCAATTGCGAGTTTGAAATTCAAATGGGGAGACCAGTTCTGTCCCTTGACTTTGCAAAGTGGGCAGATGTTATGAGCCATCCCGAAATGGAATAACAGATTAACATTTCAGGGAGAGGGAGTATTGCTCTTTCTTTGGTATGTTAATAATTTGCAATTAGCAACAGGATGCATCCATCCTTACCTGGTCAAAGATAAAGCGGTTTGCAACGCGTTTGATGGTGCTGGCGTCTACAGCATCAATCCTGGCAAACAATTCAGTAAATGGGATTCTTCTGCCGTATGTAAGTAGCTGCAAGAACATTAAGGGCAAAGCCAGACGATAAGCTCTCTAATAGAATTTTTTTGAAGGTTAAAAGTTCCAGTTTTCTTATTTTCTATGTAACCAAAGCCTCCACATTTTAAAATCCAAACTAAGCCTTCAATTTCACATCCACCTACAATCCTGAAACTAGCAATGCAACAACTACTGTACCTGACGTCCGATATCTTCAGCAACAGGACTGGTTCCATCTATGTGAAGCATCAGAGAAGATTTCAACTGCAGTACAACAGAATCGCAAATGAGTCTCGATATAACAAAAGATAAATGAACATCTTCCTCTTCTTAAACTAAGCAGGTCACACGAACTATACATAGGTAAAATTTCAGAAAGAGACTACACATGTACATGGGATTGGAAGTGACTGATTCAACACATGAATACCCAAAGATCAAGTGAAGCGACATAGCCCCCGGATGTTATCAAGCAGATGCCAGTGATGCCACCAAGGGTAAGTGTAAAGACTGTTCCACAACCTTCGCATAACAAGTACACACAATTAAGGGTAAGCACAAGAACTGGTAGCTACCTGGTTACGAGCACGAGTGACGTCAGCTTCGGAAACTCGATAAGATAGCTTGCTTATCTCATACATAATTGCATAAGCCAAATCATCCAAGCAGTCCGGCTGAAAAGAAATTTCCAAAGCAAGAATGAGTAACCAGAATTACTGAGGCCTAAATTGCTTCATCAGATTTCAATTATATGCAATCAACGAAGTTTAGCAAAACAGGCATACTTGAAAACCCATGAAGAAGTGGAACTTAACAGGCAATATCCTGTTCAAAATCTAATAGCGGACAATTGGCCTAAAGGCCAAGTTTGGGGCTTTTAATGGGTTTTTGTCCAGCCTAACTTATTTTAAGGCTTCTAACACATGGATTGAAAGTTTTTGAGGGCTTAAGAACAATACCAAGCAAAAATACCCTTAATGAAGGCGGAACGCGCGCCTCTTTATGCACTGCCAACAATTGATGATCAAAAGAAAAGAAAAAAAAACCCGACATTTCTAGCACCGGCCCAGCCACACATTTGTCCCCCCCCCCCCCCCAGCATCACTTTTAGAGATAACGAGGAAAATTATTGTTCTCTCACCTTTCGGCCCCACCATGTCGGAAATTAATTAATTTCTCTCTCTTCAATTTTAGGGTGGGTTCAATTTTAGGGGGTTTAGGCTCTTTAGGGTAGGGTATAGTGGGTTTAGGCATTATAGGTTTAGGCACTTAGGGTGCACTTTCCAATTATAGGGTTTTAGTGGTTTAGGCACTTTCATAGGGTACCTTAGGGTTTTAGGCACTTTCATAAGGTACCCTAGGGTTTAGGTTTAGGCACTTTCATTAAGTTTGGGGGTTTAGACACTTTCATAGGGTTTGAGGGGTTTAGGCACTTTCATAGGCTAGCAGGGGTATTTTTGGAATGTGTGGGTGATTTGTCCTCTTGGCATTAAGGAATTAGTTTATGTCCTATTTCCATGATTGACCCCTATACCATGTCCTTGTCGAAGAAAGACCCATCTCATAGAACCTTCTTTCTCACCACATAGGTCTAAAAGTCTGTGAAAAGAGCTAGCAGACTGGAACTAGATTACGGACTAGAAATGGATGACAATTATTGACAAGTTTGTGCCCCCCAGTACAGGACTTGGCGCAGTGAGTCTTTACAATTATATACAAATTTATGAAGCCAAGAAGAACCCAACAATTTTTTATTATTCAACCATCCATTTTCCCCTCTCTGACGAGATTGAATCACCACGGCCTCAAGAGGAGTATTTTGTTTTACTCGAATTATAATTTCCATATGCACTCACAGAATTGTTGTACTTAAATATGATTCAATGTCTAACCTCACCCAGCATGAGACCAACACAACCGTATCATATTCAATTACTATCTTTTAACGTATGATGCCTCATTTGGTGCTGTGGTGGCTTCTAATGAAGCACCTTATTGTTAAGTGGTTTATAGCTAAGAGAGTAAGAGGTAGTTGTAAAGAGGTTGGCTACTATTTCATAGTTGCATTTCAAAAGCACTTTCATGTCCACTTTATGTTTAGGCACCATATTGCTTTATTTAAAAGTGCCTTCACACAAATAACCTCGAGATATCACAGTATTTCCAAGTTTAAGTTGAGCAGGAAAAGAAATAGTACAAAGGGAATAAACCTCAATCATTTCAGGGGAAATCTTAAAGATGTTATCCATGAACAGAAAAACTGGAGTCGGACAAGAAGATATCAAAAAATATAAAGGTCCCTACTATGAAGGTGGGAAAAAGACCCTGAAACTATTTTTTTTTTTTTTAAAAACGGGATGTAAGCTCACCTTAGCAATGGCATAAACACCAAAAAGACCAGTATCTTTGTAGTTGGTGTTAAACGCCATCATGCTTTCAGCAATTTCATTAATGCCGACCCTCTGTGCAAGCTCGGAGCTGTTTACAAATGTCAATAAAAGTCAACATGTGCTTCAAGTTATGCCTTAGGCAAATATCCCCATTTCAAGTTGATGAAATACAAGAACATACAAGAAATGATGTTCAGCAGCTTACCCCATGTGCTTTCCACCACCTGCAGCCTTATTCCATGATCCCAACATAGATTGCATAACCATCAAAGCGATTGAATCTGGATCTGTCCAAGAAGCCCCATTGAAAGCAACAGCAAATTGTGCCAAAGGCATATCGTCGTCAACTATCCTAACCTGATTACCAGCCAAGGATACCAATTAGTTTATTTGCTACAACGTGCAGGAGCAGAATGTTGCCCTGAAGCAGATCATGAAGTATTCATGGGTTATAAGCCACCTCGGAACCTGTAAAAATTGCTGGTTCTTTTGCAACTAATTCAGCAGCTGTAGTTGGATCTGTTGACAGCTTGGTAAACAATTTCTTCACTTGTTCAACAATGTCCTCATGCTTCACAGCTCCCGAAGCAGCAATTACCTAGAAAAGTAGTCCCAAAGTAAAACACCACTGCTTTAGACTTAAATAAGTCCACAGTACATAAAAATGATGGAATGAAGGGAAAACAAACATAAAGAACATCTAAGTAGACTCTCAAATTTATACAAATAGGTATATGTAACTTAGCTACTGTAAGTCTGTAACACCTACCATCCTACTCGCAGTGTAGTGTGTCGAAATGTACTTCTTAAGATCTTCTTTGGTGATTGTCTTGATATTTTGAGCAGGACCAAGAATGGTTCTCCCTAAAGGCGTGTACTGGAAGGCAGTTGCATGCAAATGGTCGAAAACAACTTCCTCTGTTTGCCCTTCAACCTATAAAAAGATAAGCATCACAATAAGCCACAATCAAACAAGTAATAGAAAACAAATGTTAGCCAATAGTATAACACTGTGCGCATCATGGCAAACAACTCTCATCTAGATTTGTTTGTTAATTGGAAATGGTAGGGAAAAAACAAAAATGAAGAAAAAAAGAACGGAAAGAAACATTTTCACTTCGTCCATTACTTTTGATGAAACCATTTTTTTGTGTGTTCTTTCAAAATGGGTTCTTTTTCCGGGAACAAGTTTTGTAAACCTTCAACCAGACCAAAACGTTTAGAGAACTGTTAATAAAACAGTAACCATACTGTGCACATGAAGATTTACAACTAAATAATGCTTCTAAGCATTAAAGATTGCACAGACGCCACAAACGGCCACACTAGCAAATGTTAGATACAAATAATATCAAAAAAGTTAGAACTTTAATATCTATTCGTTACATTTTATTGCACTTGTACATATTCCAGCACGCTTTTTTTTTCCTTAACTGGGGCAGTGATGTCCATTTCCTAGAAAAAAATCAAAATTTTAATGAAAAAGAAGCAAAAACAAACCATAATCAACAATTCTTATACCTCCTCCATCTCCCTCAAAACCACATCACGCCGCCTATTAATCCGATTCTCATCCAACCTAGAATTCAATTCCTATTTCACACATTTTAATGCACTTCAACCTATCCATCGCACCTTATACATATTCCAGCACACTCTCTCTTTGACTTAACTGTGGCAGTGATTACCATTTCTCCTAACAAAAAATACAACTTTAACGAAAAAGAAGCAAGAACACAACCAAAATCAACAATTTCATTATACCTCCTCCATCTCCCTAAGAATCACATCGCGCTCCCGGTTAATCCTATTATCATCGAATCTCGAATTCTGCAATATATCCGCCAAAATATCCAACGCCCGCCCCACATCCTTCTCCATCACCTTGGCATAAAACGTCGTCTGTTCCCTCGACGTGTACGCATTCAAGTGGCCCCCCATGTTCTCCACCTCCTCTTCAAGCTCCCTCGCGCTCCTCTTCTCGGTCCCCTTGAATATCATGTGCTCCAAGAAGTGTGCGGTGCCGTTGGTCTGGTCGGTCTCGAACCGCGACCCAGCGTCGATCCAAACGCCGACGGTGGCGGTCTTGGCGGCGAGGTTGGATTCGGTGGCGATGCGGAGGCCGGAGGGGAGTGTCGTGACGCGGGTGAGGGGAGAGGTTAGGATTTCGGAGTGTGAAGTTAGGGTTGGGTGAGGGGAGTTGTGCTTTAAGAAGCGGGGGTCGGGGTTGTCGAGCTGTTTGAGCTTTTGGTTGATGGATAGGGCGAGGCGGTCGTAGATCATGGCGTCTGGCGGAGGCGGGGAGGGGAGTGGAGAAGAAGAAGTGGTGGCGGCGACGGCGGAGGACGCGGCGGAGAAGGATCGGAGGGCATTGGGTAAGGAGCGAGTACTGGAACGGCGAGAAAGGGATAGGAGGTGACGGATCGCCATAGCTAGGGTTTGATGAGAGAGAGAGAGAGAGAGAGAGAGAGGTTGAAGAGAGTTCTAGCGATGAGAGAGAGTGAGAGAGGATGGGTTGTGGGGAATTTCAGAGACGACGTCGTGTAAGGTTTTGTCCGCAAAAATGGGAGAGAACTTGGACTGGGTGTTGAGTTTTTCGGTAAAGTACTCTCGTTTTGGAACATTTTGTAAAAATACTTTTTACCGCGATCCTGAATTGCGCTTCCTCAATAGCGCGATGATAGATCGCGTTTTATTAATCCGCCGTGGCAGACAAATTCCACGTGTCATATAACGCGATGAAGCATTGCGCTATTGAGTTTGAATGAAACCGCAATCGCGCCTCTTGTTTTAAGCCCTAACGCGTTCAAGAATCGCGTTACCTATGTGGCATGCCAGGTGGACAACCTTAAATAAAACGCGATCTATCATCGCGCTTTATAAGGGAAACGCAATTCAGGATCGCGGTAAAGAATATTTTTACAAAATGTTCCAAAACGAGAGTACTTGGCCAATTAGTTCTCAAACGAAGAGTAGTTTGCCGAAAAACTCCCAGAGTGTTGTCGTGTAAGGTTTTGGTGTGGTATTTTTGGTTATTTTCTCTAATTTTTATTAGTTTCGTGTTAAATTTTTACGTTGTCAATTTATCATCCCATTCGTCTCGGTGGGAGAAATAAAAAAAGTATAAAATGCATTTTCAAAAAGTTTGAACATGAAACCTCGTTGCACTTTTTTTATGTGCTGCACAACGACCAACTCAACAGCCCTAATGTGAAACATATTACACCAAGTTGTTAGAGGAACCGAAGCATCATTTTGTCGGTGTCCGAACCCCGAGTAATTTTTCCGTGGGCTGGACTAGGGCAGGCCTCCAACCCAAGTCGGGCCGGAAAACTTCCTGCTTGGGTCAAAATAAAATTAAGACTAAGGGGTTGTTTGATAATTCAATTGAACAATTAAAACTTAATGTATGAAGTAAAACTCTAAAGTCATTAAGTTGGTTTGAAAACCGTATTTCATCATACTTGATATTTTAAGTGCCTCTTAAAATGTACGCTTAAAAAGTTACACAAATTAAGTACAGTAGTATGGTACGACCGAATTTTGTTACTTGTATATCACTATTTCCTTTACTACCACCACCCTCCATGACCATCGTTGCCGCCGCCACCCTCCACTAACATCATCATTCAACCACCGCTATCACCATTGCCACTATCGTCACCACTACCACCACTGCCACAATTACCAGCCCCACTCTATCGATGCCATCACTACCACCACCACTCTAGTGCCATCACAACCACCATGCCACCGCCACTATCACTAACACCATCACTATCATCTCTCCAACACTACCACCAGTGTTCCAATCATCACCGTCTCTCCATCATGTTCCACCACTATATTCACTACACAAGTCTTTACCACCACGACTACACCACTGCCCGCTTCTGTCACCTGCACTGCTCTCCACCACTGTCCAAGGACCGACCTAGGGGGTGCAAGTGGGGCCCCGGGCCCATGTACACCTCCCAATTACCCAATTGTTTCTACTATACTCTGCTCACCTCCTAATTACCCCATTATTTCTACTATACTTTAGTGTTGTTTGTAAAAATTATGAAAAAATGTCACCTAAAAAATGCGCCATTAATATATAAGGATGATATTTCTACTATACTTTCCATCCTTCCACCACACCACCACCATTACCACCACCACCACACCACTTTCACTACGACCATCATCACCATACTACCAACCGCCGCCTACCACTACTATCATCTCTCCACAACCACCATAAACAAATGACATCTATTAATAGATCTAAAAGAAAACAATCACAAATAATCTAAAGTTAACCTTATCTGAAAATAATTATTTTAATTCAACTTTTGATATTTTTTATCAAACTGTTTTTCAGTTTAAAAAAAATTCATCGTTCAATTTCCAGTAGTTAATTTTTCAACTTTAAGCCCAACATATTTTCGGGCAGAGCTCGGATCAACCCACCCGAGTTGCAGCAACAACAATCTACTGGTTTTAGTGTTAGCTGATCAAAGAAATATTGCCGCATATTGCTTTTTTGGAACAACTATAGTTTAGGAAAACCGCCATCTTTGTTTTTTCCTTTTGGCCATTGATGTTTTGAGTTGTGAGATGTCAATGAACATGTAATGCGGAATAGCATATGTATGAGATCTTTTTTTAAGTTACCTACTTGGATTGGAATCTTGGTTGGAAGTGTAGCATTTGGCAGCTCTATCGTTCGAAGTTCAATACTCAATCTCGTACTCTTATATTATTTCGTTCATTCCTTTTAACCATCATCACTGGAAAGAGGAAAATCACAACTAGCATATTACATTTGATCAATGAGTATTACTCTTTTCGTCCATAATTGTTTGCCCACTTTGGAGAGTCATGGCGACATTAAAATTAGTAAAAATAAAATAAACTTCCTCGTAAATACTGTTTCGTAAGTAGAATACTGAATCCAAATCACAAAATGACCAATTATGTTGGTGGAGGCTATCTTCGGTTACCTCGTTAGGGATGACGGGTTTTTTTAGATTTCTGTACGATTTGTCGAACAATCAAGTGAAGTTAAGAACAACAGATCAAGTATATGCTGGAAGAGGTCATTAACTTTGTATGTTCCATTCGAATCAAATTCAAACCGAGATTTTCACTGGTACGTTTGCGAATACTAGAGGGGAGGTACAAGCAACATGAGAGAACTAACGAACACAAGATATTCATTGGGAAAAAGCACACCATTGTGCCTGAAACATTACCATCACTCGTTCCATCAAAATTGCAACGAAATAGATTGCTTCATATACACACACGCACGAGAGAGAGAGAGAGAGAGCAAAAAAAAAAAGGCATTATGGGGCATTTGGCAGAAGAAAATATAATGAGAGCTTCCATTTTTTCTTCCTCAACGAATTTCATTGTTGGAGTTCATACATATCATCCAAAGACACGCAACACTTGATCTTCTTATGCTGCGGTATATGGAACTTGGGGTCTTTGGGTATGGTTGGATGCTTTTCCGACCTGAAAACAAACCGAAACAAACACTTGGATCAGGAATCTTGCGACCAAATTGCATATGAAAAGAGAGAAAAATAAAGCAAGCTAGCGCGTACTGCTACAGATTCGACACTAAAACAACATGTGTACTTTGAGAACTCAATCGAGATGAATAGAAGTCTGGGTTTAAGTCTTAAATATGTTTGTGAGAAATCAAAGCAAGTTAGGTGAATAAAATTGTCGTTATTCGTCCCAAATGGGACAACAAAACTATCAAAATGGTACACCATGTATGAAAATATCATATACGTGATTTATACCTATCTACATTTTGGAACACCATGCAAACTCAAAACGAAAACTAGATGCTACTTTTATCTCAAGGACACTGTTCTATACCTCAAGTTGTTTTTTTTTTTTGAGAAGTGGATCCTCTACACCAAACATTAATGACCGTTTACTGTCATTAATGGTTCGGATTTGCTAATCAACTATTACTGGTAAGAGTTAAATCCTAACCATCGATTTTACCAATGCTGCAATTTGCTATTACCGGTCAGAGTTGATTAGCGAATCTGAACCATTGATTTTTACCAATGTATGGTGAAGATGAGGACTGTCTAGTCCAAATTTTGGATTTGAGAGGATCCGGACCCCTTTTTTTTGCTTATCCAGTCTCAAATGAGAAGTAGTTACCTTCTAGGAATGAAAGGCCTGTCAAAATAGGGCATGGGTTGAGCTCTTGGAACGAGCTCCTTTCTCAGTCTCCTGATTTCCTCTTCTTCTGCCAACTATAAGAGAAAATCCAAGACAAACATATGAGCAAAAAAATCTAGAAGTCACATAATCTCAAGACACCCATAAGATTTTGGCTATCACGTACCTTCTGTTGTCTTTCCCTTTCTTCCCGAAACTGCTCAATAAGGCTCATCTTCTCTGCGATCTTTATGGAAACACAGAAAGAAGCTATGAATCCCATGACATTATTTTCTTGTAATTTGTAAAGCAAGAAATGGAGGAAGCATGCAATGGTGAAGACATCTATGAATTAATGATGCAGTGTCCACATTTTGGATTTGTATTGATCAATTAAAAGCCTTACTAGACACTAACAAAGTCTCATCGGTACAAATATATCAGAAGCAAGAGATGGTTTTACACCTACTAGCATATTCCTCTCAACATTTTTCAACTAGTTAACCATCTAATTACCACAAGTAGTCTGTGAATTAATGGCGCAGTGTCCACATTTTAGATTTGTATTGATCAATTAAAAGCCTTACTAGACATTAACAAAGTCCCATTGGTACAAATATATCAGAAGCAAGAGATGGTTTTACACCTACTAGCATATTCCTCTAACATTTTTCAACTAGTTAACCATCTAATTACCACAAGTAGTCTGATTGGCTTCTAGTGAAAATAAACTCCACGTAGAGGAAGGGCGCCGGATGCACATAAACATGGGGAGATTCAAAAAAGACCAATTAGTATTGTAACTTTTGGCATGAGTGTGAAACTTGTTATCATTCAAATTGGAATCCATTCATAGCTTAGGTACAAGTCTGAGTGTTCCTGAAAGTTTTGCCCACTAGGAGGCCAAGAACTGATCCGTATATCGAACAAAACTCAACCCCTTTTTTTTTGAAGGATCTTTCGCTAAGAATATCTAAACCAATTGACTTTTGGTTTTGCAAAATATGAAAAGAAATTTGTTTCTGGAAACGTCACCAAACAAATCATAGTTGAGTATCAGTTTTCCTCTTGTTGAGCTACGGATCACTCTTTCAAATCCTGCTTTGACCATTTATTTAATGGTCAGTAACCAGAAAGGAGTTTAGACCCTTTCCAGTTTTCACCTTACACTAAGAATGAGCCATTTGTTTGTATGACTCTCTTTTGTGAAGGAGACATATATAGATATACTGGACACTCTCAAGAAATCCCAAGTAAAAAGCACTCTCAGAAAAGATAAAAATCTACCTGTTGATCAAACTCAGCACGCTCCACAGCCCTGACATCGCTGTGCAGCACCAAATCAATCGGCCTTGTAATTTCTTTCACGGGGGGTTTTACCAAACACTGTGATGCCACAAGACCATGTTAAATCAAATATACCAAAGATGTAATTACTAACAAAAAGAATAGATTAGGCAATTGAACCTTACAAATAATATTCCCAACTTTTGGATCTTATAACACAGTCTTTCATTGTTTGCATAAGGTCACTTAGATTTTAAATTTTTGCCATTCTTTATCCAGTGACCAAGGTTTTGACTTCATTGAGAGACGGGACACAAAGAAAATATATTTGATATGTTCATGGCATGCAAACCAACTGAAGGTAATCAACTATGCTATATTATCAACACATCAAGTATGAAATTGGAGACAGCAAAAAAAGTGCAACCGACGAAACTTGTTTTTGTTTGGAAAAAGGTTCTCGGTTTACCTGTGGTTCGTCTGTTGTCCACGGGAGACCTTGTGCAATTGGTATACGTTGCTTCTCCTCCTCCATCATCATTTGTTGTAGTTTCTTAATGAATTCTTCCTCCTTGCATCTTCCCCTTTGCTGTAAATTACCAACATTTACAGCTATAACAAGTGAGATGAGGCAAAGACAAAAGCATCTAAAGCCACAAGTCAATTTCACAAAACAAATACAAGCGGGATTTACTTTACGTCATCCCCAAACAATTTCACAAAACAAATACAAGCGGGATTTACTTTACGTCGTCCCCAATATTAATTTTTTGAGCCAATTTATCATACTAGTTTGGCTGGGTGAATGCAGAGTGTTTATTTTTTATTTGGAACTGCATGAAGAATTGAAGATTAAGTATATTCTGTCCATTACTTGAAGTATTTCTTCTAAACTCAAAAAACTTAATGAATGTCAAAACTGCATGTTTATTGGTCACATTTAGTCAGTACTTTATTTGGCTGCCCTTAGCTGACTTTATTAAAGATCAGTCACTTATGGCTTCAAATTAATTTTATGCTACCGCTCACATTTAGTCAGTCCTCTATTTGTCTCCTTTGTTTTGTTGGCTCACAAAAATGATGGCCTTCTATAGAAGCCTCAGAAATCAATAGCAGCTGCAGATCAGAGCATTGAAGCCCTAGGGGATGGGACCTTATCATCATTCTAGCCGTTGCAAACAAAGGCTGCTCACCATCTCATGCCTATATATGGTGATGCTTTCCTCCTGTATGGTGTGTGTTGTAGATTACAGAGAGTGAGTAAGAGCAATCCGTGTATGTGAGCTTGGGTTGAGTTTGTAATCCTCTCCACATACAGTAAAGATGTACCCGATTTTGGGAAACCACTCCTTGAATGTTCTCTCTTTTCTGTGATTGTGATAGTGTTTGTGTGTGCGTGAGTTTGGTTTCGATCCATGGTAGCGTAACATCCTTGTCCAGCACATTCCAATCTTCTCCTGGTGCTACTCAATATTTTTAGACCTATTTCTTGTCTGTCAAGTTCCATTATCATCCCAACCCACATTTTCCCTAGCCCAACAACCGAAATGTAAGCTCTTATATCATCCTCTCAGTTCTTTAAGCAAGTTGAAGCTTACTGATGAGTATTAATATCTCATTCCTAAACTTGACTGAACAACAAAAATAAATGTTCTACTTTGTTAAAGGGAGAAGGTCCTAAGCCTTTATCCCTCCAAGTTTATTGGTAAACATCTAAACCTCAGTGGTAGCTGCCAATGATACTTTTCTCAAAGAGTTCTAATTTATCGAAAACTGGACAGGATCGAAGTAAAGCCCTGATATGTTAGATATATTTGACGTGTATAGGCTCTATTTGTTATTCGGTCTCTTTTTGGAATTGTTGTCTTTTTGGCATTTTGTTCTACCTCTAATTTGTACATATGTGGCATCCCCTTGATGCCTTTTCAATAGAATCAGTACTTATTGATAAAACAAATTAACTAAGATTCGATCGGTATACAAATGGCTGTACATGGTAACATGATTGGACATTCAAATACGGATATCAAATGATTCAAATCTATCAAGCATAATGGGTGAATGAACAAACACACACCTCTGTTCGAAGCTTGAAGGGCATTTGAGAGGTTGCTTTGAGCTGCCTCTTCTTCCGACGAATTCCACCAAAGGTCCCAGATGATTCAGAGCTCTACAATCGAACAAAGACATAAACAGTCAAATCATCATTTTGATGAAACAAAATATGAATTCTTTGTTTCAAAGAAAATGCTCACATTTCTTCGGATTCTTCGACCAGAAGTCCTGCTTGAAATAGTGAAGCTAGAAAACAATACAAAACAACCCAATTAGAATCCAAACAAACCGAAAGGGTCTAACAGGAAAATAATTCAAAACACAAAATTGTGCAATACCAATGAATTTACTATCACCAACCTTCCATGGCTGCTATCTAAAGAAGACGATACACGTGAATCCAAACCTAAGCTCTCTGATGTCAAGAAAAAGTCCGATGGACAGAACGAAGATGAAGAGATCCGTGTTTCAGGCGCCTTCGGTTGCAGCCCTGGCAAAGCCCACTTCATCCCTTTCTTTTCATCATCTTCAGATTCCTTCTCATCATTCTGATCAGATTCCTTTGGTATTGTAAGAAGCTTCTCAAATGCCTTAACCAGATGCATCACTTTCCCAAACCCAGCATCAGGCACACTCTCCCTTGCTTCTTCCAACAACTTATCCCTCGTTCTCTTGATTTTAGAACTACCCATTTCGCCCGATTGCGTAATCTCATTTGGGTCACTCTCATTTACTTCATTCATTCCCAAATCACAAACTTCCTCTGATTTCTCTGCATACTCATTTGCATTTTCAAGAATTTGACTCACTGAGTCATTCTCTTCTTCAATTTCTCCGTCTCCATTGTCAGCTATAATACTCCCACGATTCTTGAAAAACTCTTCTTGAGAAGCCCTTAGACTATCATAAGCAACACACAGACACTTTTGTGAACCGAAACCCTTGTCTTTACACTTGCATACGACCGTTGCCGTATCGGCTTTTCTCTCTTTCTTCGAATTCCTTTTCGCCACCACGAACTTCCTTTCGCTAATCTTGTTCCGTGGAGAAGGGTTGTTAGGGTTCTTGGAAGCCGATTTTTGAGTCTTTTTAGCCGATTTAACGGAGGGCGATTTCGCTAATCTTGAACTAGGGCTTATAACATTTGGATCGGAATTCTCAAAATCTTTCGAGATTTTCTCTGAGGTTTTTGATCGATGATTGGGTTGTGGGTTTTTCACCGGCGTCACTGCTCCAGCGTTCTTGCCGCTCAAATCCATCGCCGGAAAATGGGTTAGAGAGAGAGAGGGAGGAGAGAGAGAGGGTATTGGTTGAAATCTTTCTGAGTTGAGACGATCTTGAAGCATTGAATGGGAAGCGGAATAGAAGGGGCCAAGGGGGGTAGGGGAAAAAGAACGTTGGAGTAATGGAACGCTCATGTAACGGCTAGTTTTCTGAGGCCTATTTTCATGGCGTTCGATTGTTCAGAGTTTAAATTTTTTAAATTTTTGTTGTACTTCATTTGTGGGCCGTTGGATGTGGTGGATTAAGAAGGTGAGGTGGGGATGAAGTTTAATTAACGACCGTTATGCTGAGTAGGATAGAACTACGTTTGCCTTTTCTTCTTTTCGGAGTTTTGTTTTAGAAACAAAAAATGTTGGCCTTGTTCGTTTTGGGTTTTAAGTTCCGATTTTTTAATTATTATCCAATTATTACTCCTATTTTAAATATTATTTTTATTTTTCTCTAATCATTAATTCCTATTTTTAAATTATTTTTCCTATTTCTACATCTAATCATTATAAAAACCAAAATCCAAAACTCAAACCAAATACAACCGTTAGGATCCAAAAGTTTTTCTGAAATTGTCCAAAAAAGATAAATTAAAAACTTTTCCTGTACCCTATTGTCTTCTTTCAGAAAATACTGCCCTGAACTAAAAAAATATCCACCTTCTTATTTTAAAATTGAAAATGCTATAACGCATAAATGGTGTATCGATATTTGAGGAAAATGTATTAATATCTGCGAAAATATATTGTTATCAATGAGATGTGTATTGAAATCCAAACTTGTTTGCCTTAATATACATATTACCTCTGCATAATACTAGGTAGAGTTTAGCAAAACCCTTTTAAAATATAGAGAAATAACCACATCCTAAAATTGAAGAATTCGTTACTTACACATTAAGCAATTTCGGCTTTGTGTTACATTATTAAGGCCGAGTTTCCCTTGTTTGTTTGTTTGTTAGTTTTTATTAAAAAAAAAAATTCACGTTTAGCCAAAATTTTATGGGTTATTGATTCATCTCGACGAGAGTAATTGAAAAAGTAAAAAATTATAACTGAAACACAATTTTTAAAAAAAAATCCAAGAAAAAGTTGAAAATAAAGCCCTAGCTTTTCTAGCTTTTTCTTGGTTTTTTTTCAAATTTTTTTTGGTTTAAGTCATAAAAATTTGACGCAAATCTAATAAATACCATTTTTTTAAAATAAAGACAAAACTAGCCCTATAAGTAACCAGAATATAATTGAAAACTAAAAACTTCACTATACCTATACGGACTATGGTATCCTAGATATTTATACTCTCTCCATCCCAATTTATTAGTCTCTTTTGAGAATTCCAACTTATTAAGGGAACATCATTAGTACACTTGTCATACTTTTTCTTTTCTGATTTTACTCTTAAAAATTTATCATTATATGTACTTACTTTCAAAATGTGAGGATAAAATAGTGAACTTAGGCCTAGTTTCCGAAAAGATTTTATTAAAATGTGATAAAATCAACCCTTGATTTTATCTTTCGTTTGGCTTACTTTCATTTTTTTTGGTCCTTCGTCAATCCTAATCTATTACATGGGGAGAGAGAAATGAGACTCGATCCCGGAATACAGTGTGCACATCCAAAAGCTCTACCGCATGAGCTAGCCACCACTTGCCTCATTACTTTCAATTGGGATAACAAAAAGTGTCATTTGAGACAAAAAAATTGGGGACAGAGGGAATATCTTTTTCAAAAACAAAAACTAAAAACATGTCTCGGGCAGTGGCTTTATTTTTGTAACATGGCTATAATTAATACGTTAGTGTGTTAGAGTGTCAGTAAGGCAAGGGACTGGCGAGGTTAAAAATCATTAACAACATATTTATATTTTGGTATAGCATCCATAATTAAATGGAGTGTATGGTAATCTGTATTTTCTCCCGTTTCTTCGCTAATAAATAATTAAGTCAATATTTGCTTTAATCCTTACTAAAACATATATTTATAATTAACATAGTAGAATGCACTGCGAACCATGCATAAATGACACGCAATCGACTTCCTCAACTCAATAAATTATTTCTAATAATTTTTTGGAGTCAGCCATATCGAATCAATTTCTTCCGGTATATTCTCTTGCTATCGACGACTTTTTTTGCATCTACATCAACTATATATTTTTTCTCTTTTTAAATTATATTTTGAATGGCTTGTTATTTTTTTCAGGAAAATTTAGAATGATGGGCATCTGCAAGAAAAAACAAAACAAGAACAAGGATGCTAGGCCGGGCCGGCCTGCAAATCGAGTCAGGGACCCAAAGCCCAAGTTATAAAGCCGATCCGAGGGTTATGGGTACAGAAAGCCCAAACTAATGGATTATTTAACTTGTTTTGAAAACTTAACGAGCTTAACAATATTTGAACTTGGCTTGTTTATTGGTTCAAATGATCTCAAAGAATTAAACCGAGTTTATTACGAGTACTAATTTGTTTTTTTAGACATTATAAGTACGATGCATTACATTATCTTTCAACAACAAAAGAGCTCATTTCTAAAAATTTGAGCGTTATAAGATGTAAGTAATCTAATTTTGGATTTTAGAGTGCCTCATTTGGAGGTTTTGGCATCTGATTTGCGAAACGAAAAAATTCTCAGAAATTAGGGATCTCCATGTACCGCTCAGAAATTTCTCAATATCACATGTTAATTTGAAATAACTTTGGGCAAATTAAGAGTTTTAAAGTGGGGTTAAAATAGTAAATTTCTTTGTGTAAAACATAATTTTCCTGTTGAGAAGCATAACCAGGGGCGGACCCAAGGGGGGTCACGCGGGGGCACGTGCCCCCACTGATCCCCGCATAAAACTCAAAAAAAATTATTCATATTATATATTTAACATCATTATGCAATATAACGCTATATTTAACATACACACTCATATTTATCTCAAAATAAAAATGTAGAATTAATTATATGCTCATTTTCTGTTCTTTTTTTTTATATAAAATATGGAGTATGCATTATAAACATTATAGTCCATAATAAATATCTTAATTTAGCAAGATCGTTGACTAGAAAAAAAATTGCACGATTATAATTAATAAGGTGCCCTCATTGGGTTGGATTCCTGGGTCCGCCACTGAGCATAACGTGCTTAATGTTTGTGAATTTCTTATCGTGGGAGAAGAAACCTAGTTAGGAAATTCTATTTGCCACCCTTGATTTTCTAAGTACCAAAACATTAGAATAGGCTGGGGCAAAATAGGAGGGGGG